>PVKM010008877.1:0-38119 GCA_004027735.1 Carollia perspicillata | reverse complement strand
TCTCTCAATGCCAGAGATCAGTGAAAAGGAAAGGAACTTATTATTTATTTGAAATACAAACTAAAGTTCTCCACAAATGCACACAGTCCTCCCGACACCCTCCATATGGCAAAAGGTAGCATTTCCAAAGCCTCATGGTCCTGACTCTCACCCAAGCTGCATGGTCTCAACCAAGACACCAAAACTGTGTGGTCCTAAACAGATGCATGATCCCCAAAAGAGATGCCCAATGGCTGCCATGCCTCCATTTAAATCCCAGCACCAATCTTCCTCTGCAGCCCCACATCAGGCTCCTCCCACAATTGACCACAGATGCCAGTATTCTGGGCCGGTGTAGCCCTGTGGTGTGCAGGCAATTATCTCCAAGCTTTTCTGGACCCTATTACAAATCCCTAATTGGGGCTCCCTTCTTGGCTGCACCCTGTTACAAGACTATTGATCAAATACCCAGAAAAGTAAAAAGAGAGAAGCTAGGAATGAGGGTTTTTTTTTTTCCTTAAGTTGAACCCATGAAGACTTCTAGAAACAAAAACTTTGAATGAATTGTATCCCAAGTCTCCCTCTCTACCTCTGTCCATCTCTCCCGCCCATGAACTGATCCAAGCCACCATTATCTTTAACTAGAACCACAGAAGATGCTTTGCAAAAAGTATCTTGATTTCACTTTTGCTCCCTCTCAATGCTTTTATTCACACAGCAGTCAAAATTGTCTTCGGAGAATTCAAATTTCATATGGCAGTCCTCTAGTAAAAATCTGTAACTAATTTCAAATAAGCCTTAAAAACAAAAATGCATAAGGGTGTTGTCTCCAGTCCCCACGATTATCTCCTGATATTCACATTTTTTCAGTCTTCACACTCTGAAAGGGGTTGATCTGTATTACTAATAGGGTTTTGTCCAATGACAGGGTGCGACTTCTGAGGCTAGGTCATAGAATGCATTGATGACATTGACCTTATTCCCTCTTGGATTGCTTACTCTGGAGCCAGCTTTTGCACATGGAAGGCATTTGCACATGGAAGGCATTTGATCAGCTTATATGGAGTTCATGTGGTGAGGAGGAAAGGACTCATGCCATCAAACAGTACTTACTGTCCAAGCACGTCATGAGTCCCTTATTAGTGGAGACCCTAAACTCAGTCAATCCTTCAGGTACTTACAGCCTGGATGAGAGCTTGCAACCCTGGGACCAACCATGAGATGGAATCACCAAGGTAACCTAGATTTTTGACCCACAAAAATGTATGAGATAATAAAGTGCTTATAGTTTTCAGCTGCTAAATTTTGTGATAATTTGTTATTCTGTGGTAGATGAAGAACATACCATGTCTTACAAGAACTGCAATAACCTCTTTTATACCTCCCACTTTGGGTTCATCTTGTACCACTTTCCTCTTGACACACAAAACTTCTGTCATACTGTTCTTTGTTCAGTCCTGGAGCACACCACGCTCCTTGCTGACTCACAGCCTTTGAATATGTAGTTCCCTTCTTCAGTTGCCCAGAGAACTCTACTTCCATTTCTCTTCAAAGTAACTTCTTCAGAACATTCCCTAACTGCTCCCGTGAAACAAGATTCGCTCGTATAGACAACACACGATTTCTTCATAGCGTTACAATTCTATTTTTAATGTTTAGGAGAGTATTTGTGCATTTTCTGTCTCTTCCACTAGGGAGCAAGTCCCATTATCTCAGGAGCTGTGGCTGTCTTGCTCATTGCATCCCTGACACCTGGTGTAGTTTTCACCGATAGGCAATCATTCTTTTTTGTGTTATAAAATGAAATAAAAGGAAAGTAAAATTTCCTTGATGTGTGAGGTACAGTTATTTATACTAACTTATTAAAATAATAATATGGAAGAGCACTTATGATTTATTTTAAAAAGTGAATGATCCAATAAAAATGGACAAGGAAATGAATCAGAAATTTATAAAAGTATTGGGCTTCCAGCTGATTATTTTGTTTCAGATAAACTCTTTCACTAAGAACAGGAATATTAACTAAATAAAATACTAAAAGTGCATCTCTCTGAAGGAATAAGAGAGTGTTACTAAAGGCATTAATACTTTACTGGGACAATATTTATTCAAAAAAGTAGGGTTGATATTTGCTGCTGCCTTTTCTCTGGTAACTAAATGTCGGATATTTCTGCCATTACTGAAAATGAATGTCATGACTGGAAAACTGAACAGTGCTTCAAATAATCTTGCAATTTCTAGGAGAACAAAGCATTGCAATTCATGGACCTAATAAACAACCTAAGCTTGGAACCCCAATATGCTACATCCTAAGAATAAAAGTAAACTGAAAATTAAAAGCCCTCTCAAGGACTGAAGCAAAGCTTTGAATAATTCTAAACAGATTGAATTAACATAATGGGCCTCTGGCCTAGCTACACATCCTGAAGCAAATGAAATTCTCTTGACTTGAAATTATCCTTTATAAAAATTTTTTAAAACTTTGTTTTTATAGCATTTTTATTTATACGGAAAAACTAAGAGGAATGTCAAGAGATTTCCCATACACACCTGCCCTTACACATATGTAGCCTTTCCCATTATCAACACCCTCCACCAGAGTGGTACATTTGTTATTGTTGATGAACCTGCACTGACAAATTATGATCATCCCAAGCCCATGATTTACATCTGGTTCACTCTTGATGTTGTACCTTTGATGGGTATGTACAAATGTATAATGACATGTATTCATCATTATAGTATCATAAGGAGTATTTTCACTGTCCTAAAATTCCCCTGTGCTCTTCCTAATCATCTTTCCCTTACTTTTCTCATCTCTGGCAACTATTGGCCTTTTCACTGTCTCCATAGTTTTGCTTGTCTAGATGTCATATAGCTACATTTATGGCATATATTGTTTTCAGATTGGCCTCTTTTACTTAATAATATGCATTTAAGTTTTTTCCATGTCTTTTTATGGTTTGATAGCTCATTTATTTTTGGTAGTCAATAATATTCCATTTCCTGAATGTACCACTATTTATTTTTCCATTTACCTACTGAAGCACATCTTGGTTTCTTCCAAGTTTGAAAATAAAATTATAGGTATAAACATAGATATGCAGGTTTTTGCATGGACATGTTATCAGCTCCTTTGAGTAAGTATCAAGAGGTATAATAGCTGGATGATATAGTAAGAGTATGTTTAGTTTTGTGGGAAACTACCAAACTGTCTCCCAAAGGGGCTGTACCATTTTGCACTCTCACCAGCAGGGAATGAGAGTTCCTGTTGCTCCACATCCTTGCCAGCATTTGGTGTCATCAGTGTTACATATTTTGGCCATCCTAATAGGTATCTCATTCTTATTTTATTTTGGCTTTTCCTGAGGGTAGATGATGTGGAGCATCTTTTCATATGCTTACTTGTCATCTGTGTATCTTTGGCAAGGTGTCTTTTAAGCTTTTTGGCCCATTTTTTAAATCTGGTTGTTTGTTTTCTTATTGTTGAGTTTTAAGAAGTTTCTGTGTATTAGAGATAATAATTGTTTATTAGATGTGTCTTTTGCAAATGTTTTTCCTGCTCTGTGGCATGTGTACTTATTCTCTTGATATTGCATTTTGGAGAACAAAAGTTATTAATTTTAATGCAATCCTACTTGTCAATGGTTTCTTTTAGGATTGTGCCTTTGATGTATCTAAAATGTCATCACCATACCCAAGGTCATCTAGGTTTTCTCCTATATTATCTCCTAGGAGTTTTGTAAGTTTGCATTTTACATATAGGACTGTGGTTTTTGAGGAGAAAGAACAGATAGATTAAAGGTATTACATTGTACAGAGAGAAAAGAGAAGATATGGGCAATTAAAAGAACTAGAAAAAGTGAAAGAATAAGGAAGAATAAAAGTATTGAAATATATTTATGTGTATGTGAGAACTGTCTTAAAATTAATGCTCTATCAGGATGATGGAATTTTAAATCATTTTTCATTGATTCGCTATACTGTATTCTTTCATTCCCTATTTTAAAATGAGCATGCAATGTTTACATAAACAGGAAAACATAATAAATCTGAAGTTAATGGATTGGAGAGAATTTTTAGAAGAAAATTTTATGGTTAAAAATCTAATAGTGTCAGTTTCCAAAATGACATACAAATCTTGCGCCTGAAGAGGCTGTGAAGAATTTCAAAAGATGACCAGCCTGAAGACAAAAATCCATGTGATTTTTTTTTATTTCTATTTGAACCATAGTCTACTTTAAGAGATATTTTTTTTCTTCTGGAAAATAAGTTGGGGGAAAAAATAACACAAAGCACTTTTATTTTGAATATATACATTCTACTTTGAATATATGCATTATCTGTTTAAAGAACATCCCCTTGTTAAGTATAGGATGCCTTCACTATTTTTCTTCCTCTGAGTAACAAAGCTGTTAGAAGCTATAATACAGACTATGCATAATGCCTGGTGAAATGGTGAGCTGTGGGTTAAAGAAAAAACATAATTTGTTAATTTTTCTAAAATACATTAAAAAATCCTTCGCATTAATCTCTGTGATTGATAAAGAAGAGAGGCAGGCTGGCAAAGTTTAAATGATTGAAAATGATGCCGATGGCCTTCTGCAAAATCTGATTACCACTTTGATGATTGATTACTGGGCATTAGCACAGAGGGGGGAAATGCCTAGAAATTGAACCAAGTAAATCAAGCAAAATCTTTCTAGTTTATAGTGAACACTTAGACATGACTCAAAAATGTTTTATCCAAGATTTCATTTTCTGTAAATATATGTTGCCTTCACATATGAAGTATCCATTTCAGTGACTTTTCCCTGAACTGCACTTTAATCTTGTCTTTAACAGTGTCCAACTTGCCCAGCTCTGTTCCCCAGGCTTCAAGGCTGGTGTGATTTACTTAAGTGACAGTATAACACTCTATTCGTATTCCTGTTTTTGTTTGGCAGCTTCTAACGAATGCATGTTGCTGTTGCTGGGAAGATATGAACATTGGAAAATTTCCAAAGACGGTGAGGAGTGCAAAGGGTATCTGCCTTTGCTTGGAAACCTCCTTGCATTTGCTAAATGCCTCATGTTAATTTGAGCATTTGTGCATAGTTTGAGCATTTTTACATTGGCTATATATATACCTCTTTGTAACATCATTTATACCTCTTTGTAACACCATGGACCTGAAAAGACAATTCATAGTATATCACAACTACAAATGAGTTCTTCCAAAGGGATATGACCAGAGGAAATCCTATCATGGTAGGATATCCTATCAGCTGACACAGGATCTGTTGTAGCAAATTTCCAATAATCATTCAGATGAGTTATGGATACTTATGGAGAAAATATTTATATATTTGTATATCATTCTTGCATGTGTCTAAGATCCTTAGTACTGTTTATAAGTATTGGGTGGCCTACCTTGTCTTTATTAGCTGTGCTGGTAAATATTTAATGACATTTACTGTGTGCCAGCATCATAAGAAGTGACTAAGTGTCATCATTATGAGCAGACACTATAAATGACAATATTGTAGGATCAAAATGAACAGAGAAGGTTCAGTGAGTAAGACTAAGCACTTTGAAGGTAGGGGCCATGCCTGTATCGTTATCTTTTTTGTATCGTTTATCCGGAGAGTTTAACAAAATGCCTGTATGCCTTTTTGCTATTCCTATATGCTATACGTGGGAATGTACATATGCTATACGTGGGAATGTACATGTTTCCCACAAATAGTTTTTTTTAAATGAATGAACACATTAAGCTGTATAATTCTTAAGTTTCAATTCTCCTTAACTCTTAAAAAGTATCTGTAAAATAGTGTTTTTATGGACCTTGTTTTAAATAAATTGAGACCTGGAGAAGATAATTAACTTTCCATGAAGCCATACCTGATTAGTTGCCTTAGAATATTGTTTTTAAGATATTTAAAAACTTGAAAGCATAGATAGTTACTGGTAATTTTTTTTTATAAAGTGAAGTCGCCAGAAAAAAATGTTCTAAGAATTAACTCTAGGCTTGGGTCAATGAGCTTCTTTGACCTTCCAGATGCTCTCCATAGTTCCCGTTCAAGTTACTGAGATTACTCTGTATTCATTTCCTCTTGCTGCTCTGACAAATTACCATAAGCTTAAAACAACAAGAATCTATTATCTCACAGTTCTCAAGGTGAGAAGAACAAAATGAGTTTCACTAGGCTAAATGTGTGTTGACTAGACCTCCTTCCTTCTGTAGACCCTGTAAGAGAATCTGTTGCCTTGTGTTTTCTACTTTCTAGAAACCACCCACATTTTTTGGTTTATGACTTGCCTTTCATCTTCAAAAATAGTAATGGCCAGTTGAGTTTTGTTCATTTGCATCACTCTGGCTCTAGCTTTCGTGATCACATCTGTTTCTCTGACTCTTCTTCCCTCATCTTGTATGCATTGGGCCCACTTAGATAACCCAGCATAATCTCCTTTGTCAAGATTTTTGGCTTAATAACAGCTGAAATGTCCCTTAATCACAGGTTCCAGGGATCTAAACTTGAACATCTTTGGGGGTCGTTATTCTACTTACTAGTAGTCTACATAGAGAATGCAAAGAAGTTGAAAAAATGTCTCAGAGGCTTTATTTGACATTCTTTAAGAAGTAAATCAATAAGTACTATTTATCCAAAGCAATAAGATATTAACATTGTTCAATGAGACATGTTTTGAGTAAAATCAAATGCTAAATTACTGTTTATTTCTGCCTGTGTTTGAGATTCTGGATTATAGGTAAACCTATCAAGTACTAAAGTACATTCACATTGCCCAGGATCTGAGGAAATCACTGTGGAAGAATAGTTGCATGCATTTGATTTCATACACAAAAGTGTTCCCACTTCTAAAAGTGATAGGAAATGGAACTCTATTTCATTCTCTTTTGAAGGAAACACTCAGACTTATATGCAAATTCGTGGCTAGATTTTTGTTATGACTCAGACCATCTTGTTTTCTCTACAAGAAGCTTTGGACTGCAATTAAACTAGACTGTCATAATATTTAGTTAGTCACCTTACAGGAAGTATTTTAGTCTCCTGAATCAAACTGATCTAAGTCAGGTGATTTTTCCTCAACATGACTTTCATTATATTATTTTCCTACTCAAATTCTTCACTCAGTGTCCGTTGTGTACAGGCTGACTCACACTTGTGTTCGAAATTCTCCTTACACTAGTTTCATCTGGAAGTTCAAAATTTCACTACTCTCTTAAGGAAGATTTTTTTCCCCTTTAGCTTACATTTTATTCCAAAAATAGCTAAGGTATCTCTGTACCTGCCCTGGAGCAAAAGGCATGCTTGTGGAAAAACCTCTGGACTTCTTTCCCCAACTTCAACCCAAATCCCTCAGTGTTGTCTGGTTTGTACATTGGGTTTCATTTCAAGATTATTGTTAAGGAAAATTTTCATAAGGGTTCGGGGGGAATTCATATTAATGGCTGTTCTCTATTAACTGTTTATTTAAATCTTTCTGACAAGCAAACATCTGACATATTCTCGCTTCTTACATTTTGCTTCTGTCCTTTTTCCTCTTCTGAGATTTTTATCCCCTGTGCAGATCCTCCTTCCTTAAGGGCGAACTCAAGTTTCGTCCTGTGAGCAAGGGTGTCCCTGATCACATAAGCACATAGTCATCTCTGCCTCTGGAACATTAACTATGGTACTTCATCATATATTTATTGTCTGGTTTTGGTTATCCCCCAATGCTATACATACAGCATGGTGTGTACTGGCTATACCATATAGGGCACTGGATGGAAGGAAGGAAGGCAGGAAGGAAAGAAGTTAAGCAGAATGAAAGTCAGAAGGAAGAAAGGAATTTGATGTTGCATGCATTGTGTTCAGACGTCACTGAACTTCCACTTTTATGGCTTAGGTTTTAATATATAAATAAAAATCTACTCAACTAGGTTGAAGAAAAAGGAGCCAACAGTAAGTTTAACTAACATTTATCAACTACTCTAGGGGTGCATTATGTGAATGTCCTCTTTACTTTAACGTTGATGGCAGTGCTGTGAAGTTTCACTAGAGGCAACTGGAGTTGGGGGAGATGAGCAGTATTTCCCATGTCACACAGCACTAGCAGGGTTTGAATCCAAACCCCAGAGTGTGGGTGTTATCCCCACATTGTCTCTGGTTCCCATGAAGTGAGTCACAGCTTTCTAAAAATCACTGAGTACCTGGAAGAAAGCAAATAGCCACTTCACATTTTAGAATAAATAAACAAAATATGAAAAACCTTATTAAAGGTATTTACCTTGTTTAAAGGTATTATGAAATACCTTATTAAAGTAGGATGACATTGATGCCTTTTAATAAACTACTACATTTCTACATCTTCTACCACCAGCTTCCCTGCAGCCCTAGCTGTTAAGAGCCCAGCCATTAGGCCATCTTGCCTTAATTCAGTTCTAACTCCACCACAAATTAGCTGTAATTCACAGTCCACATACTCAGTCCTCTGTTTCTCAGTCTTCTCATTTGTAATGAGAGGAAAATAATTGCACTCGCTTCATAAGGTTGTTGGACAGAGTCTATGGGTTTAACCTAGTTCCTAGACCACAATAACAACATTTACTGAGCACTGGCTACTACCAGCAATTCCCCCACTATTTACTGGGTTTCTAATAAATGCCAGGCATTGTGCTCATATTCTCACTATAAACCTTCTAACAGATCCATAAACGTGGTACCATTACTGCTCCCCTTAGAGATGATCAAACTGAAGCTTAGAATAGAAATTGCTTGCCCAGGGTCACTCAACTAGTAAATGAAAGAGCTGGGCTCAAACGCAAGTCTGTCTGACTCTCGTCATCGAAATCACTAAGTCTCGGCTGCAAATATGGGTTTCTATCTGGTCTGCTCTTGCTGGACTTTTTGTGCTATCTCCTCTGTGTATAGCACCTCTCCCAATAAATGTGATGTATGACGAGTCCCTTTTGTTATGCTTGTTAGTGTCCTAATTCACTGTTTACAACTCTATGCAGTGAGTAACCCTGTGACTCCATTATTTTGTTGTCAGATCTGAGTGTTGTTTGGCTATTCTGAAATCTGAGTGTGTGGGACTGTGTCACACACACATACTGTCTTTCTACTCTGGGTTACTTAAAAGGAAAAAGAAAAAAAGACTGTTACTGACACGGGATGACATCCGTTAGTGGCAGCTCCGTGGGGTTAAGTATGCTCACGGCTCCGGGGACATCCTCGTCTAAAACGGTGCTCCCGGGAGAGTGCTGTTGAATTCTCCCTCATAAAGGCAGCATACTGGAAGCAACGTTAGAGGCTCTGTGCCAAGTATGTTAATCTGCCTGGAAAGTGCTTCAGCCTAAAAGGAGCCAATCTTCACTATTCTGGGACACTGTGACCCCCCCAGAAAGCACCCCATGATATGGGTTTGAAGCAAACTATCTTCTAAAAGCCTGTACCTTAAGAGTTAAAGCAGTGAACTCTCTTACCTACCTTTCTTTTTGTCTCTTTATTATATATTTTTCTATTACCTTTTAGTCCCCTTATGTCCCTTTGTCCCCAGTAATCACCATACTGCTGTCCATGTCCAGGAGTCCTTTTTCCTTTTTGCTCAATCCCTCTATCCCATAATCTCCTCCCCCACTGACTTCTTAATACCCTTTTTTAACTCAGTGTAAAGGGATAATCCATGGACTGTTTTGCTGATCCCAAGGTTGTCTACTAGACGCTATTCATTCCACATATATGCATTTAACCTTCCCACAGATACATAACTAGGAGCTGGGACTATAAATACATACATATTTTAAAGGAGATTGGAATCCAGTAATACCAGAGATAATACTTTGTGACTTCGCATAAATTTTCTCACTTAAACCTCATAATAGTCCTGAAAGAAACAAAGTATTATTGCAATTTTTACACACGAGCAATGAGAGGCTCAGAGAGGCTTAGTATCTGGTATTTCAATTAAGGATGATTTGATTCTGAAATCCATCCATCTTGTAATGGATCACAGTGGCCGCTGTGGGGAACCTCTGCGGCCTTTTGTGTAGCGAGACTGTGTTGCTAGTCACAGATTACCTCCTTGACCTCACCTCCCACCGTTCTGCTGTTCCTGGTGCTCAGCCACTCGGGCTCTCTCCCAGCTTCCTAAGCACGCCAAGCTTGTCTCTCCCTCAGCAGCATGCTACTCTGCTGCCTGGAGCACGATTCCACTCCATCTTCCCAGGGCTTGCCTCCGTGCTTCATTTATATCTTTTAAAAATATTACCTCCTCTCCCTACAACGTTACCTCCTAAGGTTACCCTCAAAATAGTACCTTATCTGACTAAGGTAGCCAGTATAGCTACTTCCTCTGCCCATTCGTCACCTGCTAGTTACCATTCTTTATCTTCACCTGAAATTATACAGGCATATGCCCGTACATGTAAACACAGAAGTCCATTCATTAATTTATTTGAATTCCTCTGGATATTTTCTTAGTATATTCTTCTGATTAAATGCTCTCTCCACTCGAGATTGTGAACACCTCAAGATCGGGGACCATATCACTGCCTCTACCTATTGCAGGGGTTGGTATATAATAATTACTCAATAAATTAAATTGAATAGATATAATGCCCTTCATATTTATTAATCATTTTCTTGTATAGATTTCTAAATTGACTAAAAGATCCAACAGCCCATTTTTGAAGGCTCATACAAAACATTAAAATAGTTAAAATAGAAAGAACAGGTTTATTTCTCTGCTTTAGGTTCAACGATATAGTCCTTGCTTAGAAGATTCATTGTGGTGGTGTACCTTTGCTGCAGCACTTTGAGGTTGGTACTGAGCAAATATTGCATTGCCAACTTCGAGTTAAGAAAATTGAAAATCTAGTGTATTTATTCTTATTGTATATTTTCTACTACCCTTTATCCCCTTTATATCACTCCCCACCTATCACCATTCTGTTATCCCATTGCTTGTAGCAACATTTTTTCTGATATCTCTCCTTGGGCAAGGGAAATAAAAAAATAAGCAAATGAGACTACATCAAGCTAGAAGGATTTTGCATGGCAAAGGAACCCATCAACAACATAAAAAGACTGAATGGGAGAACATATTGGCTGATTCATCTGATGAGGGTTTAATGTCCAAAATATATAAAGAATGTACAAAACTCAACACCACAACCAAAAACAATCCAATTAAAAACTGGGCAAGGGACCTGAATAGATATTTCTCCAATGAGGACATACAGAGGGCCAACAGACATATTAAAAATGCTCAAAATCACTGATCATCAGAGAAACACAAATTAAAAACACAATGAGATATCACCACACACCCATCAGAATGGCCATCATCAACAAATGCACAAACAACAAGTGCTGGTGAGGATGTGGAGAAGAGGTAAAATGTACATTGATTTTAATATCACATATTGTGAAAGCACAGTGATGTGCTAGAGATGAGCTAAATCTGCTTAGAGAAAAGCACACTGCAGTTAAGAAAAACTAACAGAATTCCCCGCATTCTTGTAGACTCTTAGTGGACTAAAAGCCAAAAAATGAAGTGTGAGTAATGTTGGAATAAAGAATTTTGTTTACCTAATACGTCTTTTGGAGTTTTTCCATGAGTTGGTCTGGTCTTTTGTTCTTCTTTGGGAAGATGGCATAGTGCAGGGAGGGAAACACTGTGGACCTTTATGCTTCCTTCAAGGCATCCATGCAGACATCAAAGAGCAAGAGCAAGTACATAGCAGATCTTGGTGGACATGACAATGGCTTTCTCCTCTCCCTGCCATGTTTCTTTCAAAGGCGTCAAGGTTTGCCATAATGTTTAATTGTGATGCAACTTAAAAAGCACCCAGCTTGATACAGGGGGTGGGGTAAATCAACATTTTTTAGACAAATTTCTTATTGTGTTTTACCTTCTCTGACCACAAGAATCGTGTCTAAAACAGTCAAGTAGCATGTGTCAGTTCCATTGAGTTATTTATTTTCAACATCCAGGAAAGATCTTGGGTTTAGAAGTTCATGAAAATAACAGAAAGATTAAATTGTGAAAGATTAATAGTGTTAATGAATCCACACTATTGAGATAGAGATAAATATCTATCTATTTATCTTCATTCTTCCAAATTAAGTAGCTGGTGAAATCTCTCAGCTAGGGACTTCTGAGGAAAGAGACTCTGCTTTCAGAGAACCCAAATTTCTAGTTAAATTTTTTCTTAATGTCCTGTAACTAACTAAGCACATGGAAGTCCACAATGAGCTCTTACTGCTTCACATTATTTTAGGTTTTCAGGAGATTCTTGCTATTGCTTGTATTCTTACTCAAAGATCATCTTCAGCTCTCAGAATCTCTTTGTTTACAAATTGCAAAAAGTCCCTCTCCAAATGCTTAGAACACAGAATACACCTTAGTGTAAGAATATAGGATTTTCTTCAGAACCCTCCATATGTAGTGACTAGAATCAAGTCTCAGAGGTCTGAAACCTGGGGCTGTAGAGCTCTCAAGACTCAAAGCAGATTTTTTTTTTAAATCTCCCTTTCTAGGCACACAATTTCATCACTGCTTTTTACAGAATTTTCTTTTTATTCTTTAGCACCTGGGTTTACAGAGCAAGCTCACATGACCAGTGGAAACTAATTAGCAGCAATCAATCCTGATTCAAATAATCCAGACTAAGTGGATTGACCGTCTTGGATAAGATAGACATCTATTCTTCTCTGCATCGATCAGCAATGATCATGAAGAAAAGACCATTAGGGCAAACAGGCTACAGGAGCCCACTCCTTGGTTTAGCAGGTGAAAATATCACAGGGGAAAATTTGTGGGCGTGGCGGACACTGCAAAAGGCACTCACTGCTGGTACAGGTGTCATGTCTCAGTAGATTTTCAAGAAGGACTGATTCTCCTCCAATAGGTTAACATTTAGTCCTGCTGGTTATGAGTTACTTACCGGGGGAAGTCTCTGTTTTGTCTGTATGATCCAGCTTCCTGCCTTTGTCTCTGCTCTGAATGTACCACGTCCTCTTCTCAGTATCTTCTGGCTCTTGTGGTCAATATTGACACCTTTTGTATCCTTCATTGAGCAAACAGTTCTTGTTTTGTTCATGCCTAAATCTCTGTGTTATAGAAATAACATAGAGATGACACAAAATACTAGGTGTTTTTCTCTGCTTACCGGTAAATGCCAATGATTGATGAAGAAAAGTCAAACATAGTGATTTTGTTTAGTTTATGTCTATTTCTTCTCTCAAATATAGGCAAAGTACTTACTCCCTAGCAACACATGCCAATAATCTGTATCTCCCCCCTCTTCAAAGGGACTCTCCTCAAGAGTCCAGTATTTCAACTGTCTCTTACCTTCAGATGATAACTTTCTTCATAATTTACTGAGCTAATACAAACAATAAATAGGTACTTGTTCATCTTTCCAACATTGTATTTATCAACCCACCTGCATTTCTACTCATTCTGACTGCCTTTATCTTACAATGCCTGGATGTACTCTTACTCCTAGACCAGACTGCCCCTCCCATTTGGACCCCTGATACTGTCCTCTCCTGTTCAAGAGCCTCACTCCTGCTTTATTACACTCTCTCAGGCATCATCTGTTTTTCTGTTTCTAGTGGTAAGTCACCTACCACAATATAAGTGTGTCTAAATATTTCTTATTCAAAGCTGCATTCTGTTGACTCCATCAGACTCCTTCTTGCCAATATCTTATATTTCTATTCACCTGTTGAATGAGATTCTTACAAGTGCGATATAATAATGACTGCCATTTCTACTTTATTATTTTGTGTTCTTTTATCAACCACTATAATTGTGCTTCAGTTCCTGTTACTGAGCTAAGACAATATTGTCACCATCATCAATGACATCCACTTTGCTAACCCAATGATTGCTTCTCTGTCTTTACTTAAACTCTTTATGTACTAAACGTGGCTAATTATGCCAGGACTGTTCAAACATTTCCTCTCTTGGCTTTGGGATAGAACACTCTCCTGGATTTCTACCTACTTGGTGGACACCTGTTCTTGGCTTGCTTGCTCACTGCCCCTTTTCTGCTCCACCTTTCAGTGCTGCATAGCCCTGTGGATGAGCTCTGGACCCCTCTCTTCCCTAACTACTCCCTCTTCCTAGGTGAACTCAGTTAGCCTTCTGCCTATAACTATTACCTATATGCCCTTCAGTTTCAAATTCAATACTCAGAGAATGACCTCTTCCCACAACCCTGCACTAGTACGTGTAACTACTTACCACATTATTTGGATTTCTTTTTTTTAATACACTTGGATAAGTTTATTATTTAGATAAGTTATACTTTTGTGATGTGACATACCATTCTAAAACCTACTGACTTAAAACAATCACTATGTATTTCATAATTCTGTGGACCAGCAATTTGGGGTGGACTTGGATAAATGGTTCTTTTTTAAACATTATTTATTTATTTATTTACTTCTTTTCTTACTTTTTAAAAAAATTTTATTTATTTATTTTTAGAGAGAGATGAAGGGAAGGAGAAAGAGAGAGAAACATCAGTGTGTGGTTGCCTCGCATGTGCCCCCTACTGGGGGCCTGGTCAGCAACCTAGGCATATGCCCTGACCAGGAATCAAACCTGGGACTCTTTGGTCGGTAGTCCGGTGATCAGTCCACTGAGCCATGCCAGCCAGGGCCTTACTTTTATTTATTTATTTATTTATTTATTTATTTATTTATTTATTTATTTAATTAATTAATTTATTTTATGCTGTTGTTCCAGTACAGTTGTCTCCATTTTCCTGCCACCACTTTCCACCACCCCAGCCACCCCCACCTCCCACCCTCAATCCTACTCCTCTTTGGCTTTGTTCATGGGTCTTTTATACATGTTCTATGGTGACCCTTCTAACAGACATCTCAAACTTCAGAGATATGAACTAGAATTCTAGATTACTGCCCATTCTCACTCTACTTGTCCTGTACTCTGTGCCTGTCAAGTAACTATTAAAACGACCCATTCAGGCTTTTATGCCAGCCATCTAAGAGCAATATTTAGCTTAATATTTCACTCCTAAATCCACTCACAATTTTTGACTCTTCTTTCAAAATATATTAGGTGTACACCCACTTCTCTGTCTCTCTCCTGCTTTAGCTCTCACCCAAATCACCATCCTACCCAGGCTGGACTTCCTTAATAAATACCTGACTTTCCTTCTGGTTTTCTTTTGCAAAACTATCCTTTGTCTCTATACCTTCCAGGTTAAGTATTTTTTAAAAATTACAAAGAGTTGATTTCCCCCTGCTGAAATAAAACCCTCTAGTGGAACTTCGCATTTTAATCTAACGCCTTACTCCAACTTGCAACATTTCGCATGACCAGGCCTCTGACTCACTCTCCTAACTCATTTCATATCAGGCTTCCCTAAGTTTCTTGTAATCAAGAAAAACAGAACAAAATAACTACACACACACCGAATATTTTATTTCTGTTCTTAACATACCAACCTTATTCACATTTCAGGATCTTAGTTCCACTGCTATAACAAAATACCAGGGACTTGGCAGTTCAAATAATACTTATTTTTTACAGTTATAGAAGCGAGAAAGTCCAGGATCACAGTGATAGTAGAGGTGGCATCTGGTAAGGGCCTGCTTCCTGGTTTGCAGACAATGGACTTCCTTTTTTACCTTCACGTATGCCCAGGCCATAGCAGGTTTTTGCACTGGGTGTTGTGGAATGCTCTTTCCTTTTATTCATGCTTGGCAACCTTTCTTGTCATTCAGATTCAACATTGTTACTGCCTTCTAAAAAAGAAGTCTACTCTGACCATCCAGTTCCTTTTTAACATGTTGCCCTAATGGTATCAGCTGCAGAGCACTTATCGTTCAAGATTGAGATAGTATTTGTTTTATGGTACAAGCTCAATAAATATTTGTTGTTGCTTTTTTTGCACGATGCTATTGACATTTTGTAGGGCATGAATTTGCTTGTTTTTTTTTTACTGAAATAAAGAGCAACATCTAATTTGATTTGAATTAAAGCAATTAAGACATAACGCAGAGTGCAACTTAAAATAAAGCAAGGAGAAAACTGAACACTAAATTGAATATTTTTGGAAGCAGCATGTAACTAACCAAAATGGAATAAATCTGCTTTTGAGAAAATGAGGTGGGGGTGAGACTCCATAGTGACTGTAGTTCTAGGATCCTGTTTCCACATTGTATGGAAAAGAAAATGTTTATACTGCAACGTTATCTTTAATTTTTACATGAACTTTTAAAGCTATATGGTATGTTGTTTGTGGGAAGCATGAAACCAAACTGATACTTTCTCCTTTCGTATCATGTCTGTCCGTACTACTAGCCCAGGAAGATGAACTTTGGAAATTCCAGTCAGATTGTTGAAAGATTTGGGGAAGTCAACAGGCCACTTAAAGGGAAACTCAGACAGTGAACTATGGTATCCAAAGAATTGTTCTTAAATGATACACAATATGCTTGTATTTCCTTCCTAAAAGCAAGGATGGGATAATTAAATGATTTTCATATCTGTAGATTTAAACATCAACCAACCTGTCATTTTCTACCCGTAGCAGAGACATGTGTTGTTTATATTGCTCAGCAGCTGTTCACTCTTCTTCTGGTATCATTTGGGCTTTCCCCTGGGGAGCCACCTGCTGTCCCTCTTTCCAGTTACAGGTGTTCTGTGGAGTAGGCTGAGCTGTGAGCTTGAGGAGTCCATATGTTTCTTAGCCTGACCAATCAGAATACCCCACACCCTTGGCTGTAGTAACTGGTTCATTGACAAGTAGATCATCAGATTCAGTAAAGCAAAGTGATGTAATTATTAGAATTGATGACAGAAAAGCACTCTTCTATTTTTCCAACATCCACCATGACAGAATGGAGGCCTGGATCTGACATGTGGTATTGCTGCCATGAAGAGAGCGAGGCTGCCGCTGGACAGGCCCAGGGACAAAGAGAGGTCAGCATGGGATAGCCAGCCAGCCCACTTCCTGCTCCTCTTCATGTGGGAACTAACTAGTAAGTTTTTATTTTGATTCATGTTTTTTCATATCTGGTATTGAAAGTGCTTCTCCAAAAATAGTCAAATTACAGTTCTTTTACCTGTTCCCTGATATTTTGTTGTCCTCCTTTCTACCTTCCCTTGTAAACTGGACTCAAGGAAAACTTTCAATATTCTGCTCATTTTGATGCCTCAATATATGCTAACTTGTATTGATTTCTAAGTTATGTTTGTGGTTGTCTTTGTTGTAGTGTGGCCATGTCATACTGTATTTTTGAAAGCACTCAGCATAGAGAAAATAATAAATATAGTTACATTACAGAGACTTATCTTTTTATACTACTTTGTGGATAGTATGGCATTTGGTTTGGAAGAGAGTAACATAAAAAAGATGGTATCTTGTCATTTGTGATAACATGAATGGATCTTGAGGATATCATGTTAAGCGAAATACATCAGATGGAAAAGGACTAAAACCGTACGATCTCACTCATATGTGAACTATAAAATAAAAAAAAAAATAGCAAACAAACTGATAAAACAAGTAAATACAGACCCATAGATACTGAAAGTAGAACAGTGGTTACCAGAAGGGAAGGAGGGTGGGGTGGGATGAGTTAGATAAAGGCATTCAATTATGTGATAATGAATGGAAACTAGGCTTTTGGTACTGAGCATGTAAATGAATATACAGATGTCCAATCACAATGGTGTACACCTATACTGTATATAATGTTGCTGAATACAATATAAACAAAACAAAACAGAACAAAGCAGGTCTTCTCATCCTTAGCTTTCATTTCTGGTGGATTATGTGAAGCAGTCCACTGGGGGAACACAGTGTTTTGTGGTTGTCAGAATGAGGGGTGCTATTGAATTTCATGGTTAGAAGAAGGATAGGTGAATCTGATTTGGGGAATCCAAGGAAGGACTAAAGGAAGACTGGAGACTTGAATTACATCTTAAATGTCAGGTAGGCTGTGTGTGTTTGGGGAAGTTTCAAGAGCCTATTTTTGGTGAGGGGCAAATAACAAAACCTTCCTGCCTTTGGAGAACATGAGCCAATGCAATTGAAGTACAGCGTGTTTTTTAAAAATAACAAGATATACTTATAAAGTGCCAAGTTAGTCATCCAAACAGTGTGGTCTGGTCAAATGTAGACACAAATCTGCATGAGAAGGACTTCCTGTCTATGTGCCTGGGAATTGAGGATTTTCACAGTTGTGTAACTTGCCTAAATTAATCAGTTTATAGGTGGCAGTGTGAGAAGTAAACCTTGCACCTGTCTTACTGTGGAGGCTGTGTCTTGAAGGTTGCCCTGGCAACATGGAGCCAGTTCACAGAGAGACACCAACACCAGGCTGAGGATTCTGGTGAGAATTCTCTGGAAGGGTCTTTAAGGAATTTTCTAGGTGCCCTACATGGTTTTAAGTTGAATCAGAATTTTGGTGCAGTTTTAAATACCATAAGCACTAAACCATCATCATTTGGGTCCACGATGCTATTCTATTAAGGAAGTAGGGCTTTTAAGTTGGAAGGATTCTTTGCTTCATTTCATCCCAGTTTCATTCCTGGACCTGTTCCCCTCCTTGTTTCCACAGGTAAGAGTAAAATGATAACTGGACCAGGAAGGTTAAAGCCTATTTTCCTTAGATGTATTTAAAGCCTATTTGTAAATTTTTGAACAGCTGCAAAGTAGCTTTTTAACGTGTCTTGTAATTGAAATTATTTTGTAATGCAAGTCTTGTCATACATCATTAAGATCATGCTCCTACCTCCAGGCCAATTTCAGACTGCTCTGCTGAATAAATTGAATTTTTTTACAGCTATCAGAAATGTGACATTAGGTTTGGTGATTCCAAAGTGACTTCTGCATTCAGATGTTCAAAGTGTCACCAACTTTCCAGTTGTTTTGCAGAATCTGTCCTGTCTTACTTACCAAGGTGTGGGAATGGCAGTCTTTTCTTATTTATTATGGGAGATAATCTTTCCCCCTGAGATCTATGTCTCTCTCACCATTAAATTTAGAAATGGAGAATTGTCCTGTTTTGATACCAGTGCTTCGGCCTTTAAAACTCCCTTTCAGCCTCAATTTGATATTTCTGATTATTTCCATCGTCTGTCACTGCTGTTGGAGCATCCCTTCTGCTCTTTTACATTCATAGTGGTACTGAGGAGTCAGTAAGCTGGAAATGGTGTTTCATTTAGTTCAGTTTTATTAGGAAAAATGGTTACATAAACCCTTATCAGTGTAAACATACCAGAATTAGGCAGATGCAGACTCTAGAGATACACGAGCATGTCGTAGCCAGAAGCATGCATCGAAATACAGGCATACCTGAAATATTGCAGGTTTGGTTCCAGACCACTGCAATAAGGCAAGCTGTAATTGTTTTTACTTGTGGGAGGTTTTGTCTGCATTTCATGTAAAACACAACATCTGTGAAGCACAGTAAAGTGAAACAGTGAAATGAGAGATGGCTGTACTCATTTGTGGAAGTCCAAATCTGGACAGAAGGGTAGAGCCAGGTAATAGCTGTGACAGGAAGCAGGAACAAAGGGAAGGGCACATCAGGGCTGGAGAGTAACAGTAATTCAGGGTGAAGCAGAAGCTAGAGAGTCAGTGTGGGCCAAAACCCAGCACACATCAGGTGTTGTGTCAGGAGCGAAGAAACAGCACTGAGGCAGAACTCTGCTGGGCTGGGGCCTGAGGCAGCTGAATTTTGTCTTTACTGCTTACTTTGACCCATTCCACATTCAAGCTTCTACTTCCAGAGATTCTGTAAGACCCCAGGTGATTTATACCACCCTTGATTGAAAACTGATGCATGGTGCTTTGCATATATTATCTCTAATCCTCCAAGGACCCTCAAGGTAAGTATTTTTACTTCACTTTTACTGATGAGGAATTTTAACTCAGAGCGATTTAGTAAATCTATCTGGGGTTATATAGTTGTGGTGTGGCAGAGTCGGGATTCATAGCCAATTGTGTCTGACGCTAAAGCCGGTTTGGTTTCTCTGAACTCTCCTGCTTTCCTTTTATCTAATGGAAGCCCAAGTCAGAAGGTCACCTCTCCAGTTGGAATCAGAACTAGACATGGGCAGTAGACAAATGTCTAGTAATGTAGTATGGAAGTAGGTGAATTTTCTTTTCAGATTAGCTCAGACAATTCACCAAGGCAGTTCATCTTAGTGCTGGGTTCCATTACTGAAACCCGGTCCCTGGACTCCTGGGCCACTACTATGCCCCAAGATCTTAGACCCTTTAGAGAATACTACTGAGTGTAGCGGCTGTGAGAATTTGAAGTCTTTACCATTCATATTCTCTCCTGTCTTCCCTGACAGGCTGTGCACTTCAAATGCGGAAATGCATTCCCTTAGTGACCAAACACTTGGACCTCATTCAGGCTCAAGACAAGTTTCATGCCAGTGATTAGCTTTGTAGGAATGAGTTCACATCAGAGAGGTCCTAGGTGAGTGCTTCTGGCAAAATTAATCCACCATACATGAAGGAGCAGCATGTGAATACATTTGTTGGTTGCTGTTGATGCTAGCTAACAATAAATAGTGGGATCAACTATAACAACATAAACAATAAAAATAAAATTAAAAATATTCCTCTAGCCTGAAGGGATTTGTTGCAACTTGAGTTCAGCTATGGAACATTTTATCAGTCGAGTAGCAATGAAGTAGAGGTGAAAGAGGTGTTTGAATGATTTCTGATGTTGAGAAAACACCCCCCAGATCTAGTCATTTGCACTGAAGTAAGATGAAGTCTGGAGCTTAGCACATGGTTTTGCTTTGGACATCATTAGACAAGAGAAAACTTCGAAGATGTCAGATACCAACTAACACTTTAATTGACTCAGTTGTAATTCTAACACTGATGAGAACAGTGAAACTAATATAATTCTCTGTTCAGCTGGGTAGGATTATTCCATCCACCAAACTGCCACCTAAATGATCTCTCTGAAAGAGCATCAGCCTCAGCTATTTTAGCCTCACCTATGAACTTGTTAGAAATCAGATTCTCAAGGTGCACCTACCCATGAAACTTTGGGTACCCATGAAACTCAAGGTTTCATACCCATGAAACTTTGGTGGCCAGGAATTTGTGTTTTATCAAGCCTTCCAGAGGATGCTAGTGCTCACTAAAGTTTGAGAACCTGTGCCTTAAAATCTAAACCTGTGTGTCACACTGGGTGTGTATATCAGGGCCATGCTGTTTGTACATACCAGGAATGCAACTCAAATTAGATTAAACCAAGAAGATTTTTATTGACTCCAGTGCCTGGGGAGCCAAAACCTGTGTTAAAGTTCAAATGTGATGATTGTAGCATTGTTTCTCTCTAGCACTTGCCAATTCTTTATATGTAAAGAGGGACAGTGGTAGCTCTCGGCTTATGTGAATTTCATGGACCTTTTTCCTAACAGCTTCAGTGAAAGTACCAGGAAGCTTACTTTCCTTGGCTTCTCCTGGGTCACTTGTCCATCCCTGTCCTAACCATCAGTGTAGCCCATTGGAGGGAGTATCCTGATGAACCGGATTTGATTCATATGCTCTACCCAGAGCCTGTGAGTGGCATCGGCACCACCTGAATCTATTAAAATCATTTTTCCAAAGGGAGAAATGTAAACTACCAGCAATAACAACAACAAAAGGAACAGGAAATCATACCCCCTTAAGGATGTTGTGAGTTGAATCATGTCCTTCCTGTGTATGTTTAAGTCCTAATCCCACCACTCCTTACCCCAGAAGGTAAACTTACTTGGAAATAGTGTCATCATTGATATGGTTAGTATAGTCGAAGCCTTACTGGAGTTGGGTATGCTCCTAATTCAGTGTGACTTGTGGCCTTATAAAAAAAGTAAGTTCGACCCAAACACGTACATTGCAGTGTTATGAAAATTGATGTTAGGCTGCCATGAGCCAAGGAGGTCCCAGAAGCTAAGAGGGAGGCCTGGATTTGATCTGTCCCTTGTACCACCAGAGGGAGCATGGCCCTGCCAATAGCTCGGTTTTGGACTTATAGCCTATAGAATTGTGACATGCTAAATTGATGTTGTTTAAGCCATCCAGCTGTGGCACTTTGTTATGGCAGACTTGGGAAGCTAATACAAAGGTCAAGTGCTTATTCCTTCTAATGGCATGTAAGTTTTATATCAGTACTTTTCAACACTGCATGCTTATAAGACCCATTTAGGTAGTATATCATTCACATTCTCAGGACACATGGCAGGCTCACCAGGAATAACTGAAGAGAATTTGATAAAGTTACTATTTAGAAAAGCGTGGGCAGGGTGATGGGAACCACCAAAGAGTGGTTGGTGGAGAATCCAGCAGCAGCAGCAGCAGCAGCAGCAGCAGCAGCAGCAGCAGCAGCAGCAGCAAGATACTGCCAGAAACTCCACTGAGCTGCCAGGTGTCAGAGGAGCCAACTAAAGCAGCAAGCCAAGCCCGTGAGAGTGAAGCCTTTAAATCACTTGCTGTAAAGGTTAAAGCAAGTGAGAATCTAAAACTGGAGGAAGCACAGACTCCCACTGTTCTGTTTGTCTCCCTGAAATGATGAGCCGGCCAAGGGTTGGGTAGGTCAGCATGGATGTGGCAGCTGTCTCACTGTCCAGGGAGCCCCAAACTAAAGGCTCTGGCTGTTTAGTGGTTCCTGAGTTGGGAGTTGGGAGAATGTGGTGAGGGGGTAGGGCTAGAAGGGAAATGGTAGTGGCTATTGAGAGGTGACAGTGCCTTCAAGGTTTCTCTGTCCTTTCCATAAAGAGGTCTTGGCAGAGACACCTGAATAGGAACTCTGCCTGAGGCCTCAGATTAACAGACCTAGGAATGAAGGCTCCAGGGCTAGGAATGCAAATGTGTAAGTGAAATGCTTCCGGAGGGGTCTGACTCATGAACTGCGATTCCCTGCAGAGTCAGCAATGCACTGGCTGTGCACTAGGTCTAGTGTGGGGAAGGCTCCTTCTCTCCTTGAGGCCTGGTAGGTAATGCCTTTGTAACTGCCTACCTTGGGCCTGAGACTTCACACATAGGTTTTTAACCAGGAACTAGATTCCTCAGATGCCATTACTACTCCAGACCAAAGGAAGCAAAAGATGAAAGCAGCACACTTTGAGCCCAGTGCAAGTCATTGCTATGGTCACGGGAGAAAACACTACCACACCTAGAATGGCAGCTAGAGAGAGAGCAAGGTGGGAGGATCAAATCTTCCAGCACACTCTTCCTTCTCCTGCTACTTCTTCCCAATCCCATTGTCTAAATCCAGTGGGAGGGCAGAGTGTGAGGAAGCTGTGGGTGATATGGCCCTTAGTTGTCAGCCTCCCATAGTACAAATCAGAGAATGGCAGGGCGTGGGATATGTAATTAGCACTCAGAGCCTTGAAGAAATGCTACTGCTTGGGCTGCATCTCTGGAGACTCAGCTAGAATTGGTTACAAAGGCTTAGGCACTTGTGTGTACTTTTCAAAGTTTTAAAAGGAAATCTAACCTGCACAAAATGAAGTTCACAAATTATACACGTAAGACTCAATGAATGATCACAAAATGAACACACTCATGTCACCATGATGCAGATCGAGAGACAGAACACTGTCAGCATTCTGAGATCCTCTCCCCATCATCACTTTCCGGCTCCCCTCAGAGATAGCCACCAACCATCCCAACTTCCAGCACCACAGATACGTTTACCTGTTTTTTAACTTCATAAACCTAGAATCATACAGTTTATGTCCTTTCGTGTCATTCTTCTTTTACTGCAACAGAATCCATTTCATCAAGGTGTCTGTCCATGTTCTGATGGAATAGAACTTAGAGTAGTACTCTTCCATGTGGCCCACCTATGATGCCAACACTTACCAATGGGAGGGCTTTTATCTGGATTCTTTCAAGGAAAGAGCCACTCCACGTTTAGGATCTTAACTAAAACAGAGTTTTCATTTTGCAATCTTCTAGTAGTTAGATAGCAACTTGTCTAAAAGCTGTCATAGACATCTCTTGGCAGAATTGATGCTGTTTCTTATTCCTTCAAGTCAACTATAGTGGAGCCTATACCAGGGATTCAAAGAATTCTATGCTGACGGCTCTGAGATAAGATAGATTGGAACGATGGATTAGAATGTTACACGGAGAACAGCTCATTCTGTCAGGCAGGGTAGGATGCATGTGAAAAGAGCAGTGCTGGTGGTAGAGGTATTACACATGCTTGAAAAGACCTTACTTGCAGAAGAGAGGCGTAGTCTCTTCTTCATTGCTGGGCCAGAGTTTCCGGGGAATTTTCTGTTTAGTGGTGAGGACAAGCCATTTAAGTGAGTTGAGTACAAGGTGTGGGGTTGATGATTACTAATTAATAACACTAATGAATGAATAACTGAATAAATGTGATTTTTGAGGGAAACAAAAGGTGCCACATGAATGCACAACTGGGATAGCAATTTCAGGTGATGCATGGTAAATATTTAGACCTTAACAGATTCTAGAGTCCACCTGTATATTAAAAATGTGGCAAAGGATACAGGAGGTCTACAGTAAGGAAAGATTATTCATTAACATGCACATGCTGTACATGGAGAATGAGATTATAGTGTATAATTCAGTAAAGCCTTATTTAATTTCAGGTGATGGACAGTAATTTCAAGTTTAAAATCCAAATGAGACTTAGTTAACTCTTTTATTTTTTATCAAGTCAGTGCTGTGTAACTGGGGCCATAATGTCCTGCTCAGTGGTGAAAATCTAGTTAGTCCCTTTTTGCAGATAGCAAATATGTTTAGAACTTAGCTTGAAGAGAATGGTGTGTGACAGGGACTTCTCTGGGGAGACACCTATATTTTTAAAGAGAGGAATACCTGTGAAATGAGATCTGCTCTGTCCCCAGAATTCTGCACCAGTACCAGCCCTGCACGGCCATTAAAACTAGATGGGCATTGGCAATTCCTTCCTGGTAGAGGTCCTTAATATAGCAAAACATCACCAGTCCCTTTTGTTTAAATGGTGCTTCATAATCTATCTTGTTTTAATTGCACATGAAGTCATGCTGATGAAGAGAAGTCCCAACTGATGCTCCCTCTGACTAGGAAATTAATTCAGCTAATATTTTCACTGGCAACTGTGATCTTGAGAGCCACGCTTTGACTGATGCAATTTGCTATAAATCTTTCTGAAGGCAACGATTTTTTTTTTTGATTCAGAATTTTTTCTTAATTCCACAGCTCTATGCTTTTATGTCATACTTAAAACACAAAACTTACCTTTTCTGCCTTTGAAACTGTATTGAGGTTTATTTTTCCAGGCAAACCCCTAAATTTGTAGCTAATGTGACATTCAGCATTCTCTCACTATGGAAAATATTTCTGCCTTGACAAAAACAAAATATCTCTAATGATTGAAATGGTTTTCAAGGATGTTGAAGGCAGGTGTACTCTCACAAATCACCCTTGGACATGAAGTGAATGTTTTTCCTGCCAACTGTGTCGCTCACATTGAGGACTGGGAGGTAAGGGTGCAAGAGATTTACGAGATGTGTGAGAGGGGAGTTAAATCCATCAATTCAAGAATTGTTTCAAATACACACAATTTGAGTGGCAGTAGTGACTTTTAATGAACAGTTCCGTCTGTCAAAGAGAGGATGAGGGACTGAGGATTCCTATGCTCAATACATTTAGATATGACAGTTTCCAGCTTTCTTAAGATGCTTGCTCTAGGCAGTATGATTATGAGTAGGAGAGAATGATATTTATATAGAAATTTTCCCGAGGTCCCTACTCTTGGTTTATTACAAATCCATTGTTCTACTTTCACTGGTTTACAGTGAAGCAAGGGTGTTATCAATTTTTCTTAATGTTATAATGATTAACTATAACTGGTTGTTCTTTAATTTAATATTTTTCTTTACTATTATTTTGGTTTTAAAATTATTATTTCTGTTATGACATATCATGATGGTCCTTGGCAGGGGTTGTTTTTGTTGAAGATTTTTTGTTTATTAATGTCCTTACTTAAAAACTTTTTAAAAGTAGATGACTTAGTTGGGTGACATTCAAATTTTTTGAAAAAGTCTGTTCTATAAATGACAAAAGACTGACAACTGCCCTTTTACAGGATGTTATTCTAGGTAGTCAGAAATATAAATATGGATGGGGAATTCTTTATATTTCCACTCTGTAAATTGTAATATGGAAGTACACATAGGACAAAAGATCGGTGAGGTGAACTTCTGTGTCTCATTGTCAACTGACAGTAGGTAGAGGGCCATCTTTCTGTTGGTCACTGTTCCCTTAAGGGAAGGGTTTCTAGGATATCTCCTTTCTTTTAACACTTACCCTCATCCTCACGGACACGGCACAAGGAGTTTCTATGACTTGGGCTGATATTTGCATGGTTGTGATTATTGTGTATAAATGTAGCTGGTTCTAAGTTCCATGTGGCCCGAGTACTAAGCAAATCCAGCCCAGGCATGGATCTGACGTTCATTCTCTTGTCTCTTCCCTTCGTGGTTATCTATGCAAGTGTTTAGCTAGAGTGTAGCAATGTTTGGGGTTCGTGTTTCAGTTCAGTGGGGGCAGGGAGGACCCTTATGTGGGATTGGAGCTAGATTTAGATTTGGGTATCATAATATTGGGTTGGTCAAAAAGTTTGTTTGGTTTTCTTTGTGAGATGGCTCTAATAGCATTTAGTTGTCTTTAACTTCATTCAAAACAATTTTGTTAACCTGTATTGTGACAGCTGTCATATCAAAGTTCACTAAAAACATCAAAATTGGTGAATTTTTGTGTAGCCATTTTAACATTGAAGACGGAAGAAAATACACATTTTCATTATATTATACTTTATTGTTTAAACAAGGTAAAAACCAACAGAAATGCAAAAAAAGAAAAGATTTGTGTAGTGTATGGAGAAGGTGCTGTGACTGATCAAATGTATCAAAAATGGTTTGCAAAATTTCGTGCTGGAGATTTCTTGCTGGATGATGCTCTGTGGTCAGGTAGGCTAGTTGAAGTTAATAGTGATTAAATCAAGACATTGAGAACAATCAATGTTATACCACATAGGAGACTGACAACACACTCAACATATCCAAATCAATAAAGTTATTGGTGAAAATGAAAAATGTGTCTCTCATTTTACAGAAAAACTAAAAGAACTTTTTTGGCCAACCCAATACATTGCTATTCTACTTCATGATACCACTGTTTCTTGTTTATATAACTATCTCGAGAAAATTGGAAGTACAGTTATATTCTAGGATAGAACTTGGGTATTTCTAGATTTTTCTGTCTATGGTTCCATCTAATAAAAGCTCAAGAACAATGAAGAAAAATATCCAAGTATCAGGAGAAATGTCACCTCAGCTCTTTCATTCTAAGGAGAGGTTTCTATAAAGCTCAGAAGTTTCTGAGATTATTAGTGGCTAGTGTTGTGCTGAATTTCCCTTAGTAAACCCTTTTCTTACTCTATTAATCTGTTTATCTCTTCCTCTCCCAGTTTGCCATTTACCTAATAGATTTAATTCTCATAGGATATATTATACTTCATTGCAAAATTTTTCTGGAGATTTATGTCTCCTAAAAGACAATAAATCCTTAGGTGTGAGGGCTGAATTCCATTTATCTTTGTGTCTTTAGTACTTACCACTGTGCCTGACATGTGGTAAATATTCACTGCAATTTGTTGAATGAGGACAGGAAGAAATAAATGAGTGATTTAATTAACTTTATCAAGTTTGATGCTCATGTAATTGTAATAAATATTTAATTATTATCAGCACAGATAATCAATGCTTTACCATTCAATTCCTTCCAATCCTAGTCCTATGGACAGATAATAGGCACTTTCTATTCCAACCCTTATTGTATATGCAGATTGAGTTTTCTTTTGTGTGAGAGTCTCTGGCATAGCCACCAAAATGTCAGTCATTTCCTTTGAAGAAGGCTACCACCAGTACTTTCTACTGTGATGAAAATATATGACGTTTAAGTTTTGTATTTCAGTGTGACAGACGTGGACTAATTAACAGCGTCATCAGGTCTGGCTGACTTTGGTAGTGACAGCATGCTCTTACTCCAGTGCACAGGTTTATTGATGTTACCCTGGAATCTAGTATTGTACAGTATATTATCACTTCTCTAACAAGCACTGCTAACAGGGAAGTTTTCTTTGTGTGCGGGTATGTTCTCTAGTACATATGGGTATATTCTGAAGGCATTCTTTATGTTTAGTCAGTTCCATGTGCATCATTGTTTTTTTCAGGGAAAAAACCTTAGCATACAGAGAAATGTATCTCTCTTTTCGGTGTCTATAAATATCTACATTGTGCTTTTTAAATAGCAAAGGTGAGGGGAAGAAATATGGAAATGGTCACCCGTTTGTCATCAACAACCACAGCTTTATTCATGCAGAATGGAGTGGCTGTGAGAATTTTTCATTTTCATAATTTGATTTCTTTGTTTCTGCTATATTTGCTAGTGCTATAATTTAATGAAGTTTAAATAATTGCTTGAGACAATCAACCATGTTTTTTTTTTCAAAAATAAATAAGCCCTTCCTATTTATTGTTCTGCAAACCCATAGATTTGGTACCTTCCTACAAACCTATATGTGAAATACATAAAGTTACCCTCTTGTGCCCTAAATTCTGGTTTAAAAAATAAAAATTTTGTCTACAGTTTTCTCTAACTCAAATACACTATAAATCTATGAATACTTATTTTTTAAATAATTCCAACTAGTTAATTTAAAATACTGATTCACTTGTATATTGTATTAACAACACCCTCAGACTTATTTATATCACTGCAAACTTGATAAATATGTCCCCTAAAAACTTCAGCAAAATACTGATTATCCTGACAAAAATATTGATCGAGAGAGGCTGGGGACCAAGTCCTGCAGGGCATTGATACATTTGTTCTTACTCTTTAGAAATGTGACATCAATCAGTTATTAATCTACTAAATTTTATTAATTTTAAACTTATTTTATGCTCTATACATAGGTATTAAGAAAAGATTTTCAAGTGCTTTACTGCAATCCAGCTCTACCATATGTCCCTTAATGTCTGGCTTAGCCATCTTTCAACTCCACAAAAAATGGAATGTGATTAGTTTGATGTTGTTTATTTTCAGTTACTCCTGTCTTTAACCCCTCTTACTATTTTTGCCTCTTACTACACATGAACTACTTCATTATAACGTCATTCAAGGAGTCTTCCTGGAAATTACAGAAAGCTTGCCAGTCAGAAGTTTGTAAAATATGCCTGCTCATTGTGAGTCTTGCAAAGATATTAGCCCATCTCCAGTTTCTTTGTATCATTCCGGTTCTGTCTGGTTCTTAAGAACCCAAATGTAGCTCAGACAGACTCGTTCCCCCTCAGCCGACCAAGATGCAGACCTTCTAAAGCCGAGCCTGGAATTGTTGCTCTTCTGCCACCTTAGACTTCTGCAACCATTTACCATAATTACTTGCATCTCATTTTCTTCATCAGAGAAGGCAAACATAACATAGGAGTTGAATAGTTCAAGTTTACTTTTGCCGACAACCAACATTAAAGCAGTTACTTCTTTCTGGAACTCTCGTTCCCTTAACACTTTCTACAGAGTAGCTTTAGTTTTGCTGACAAAATGATCACCGTGGTTTATGACTATATCCTCCATTATGTCACTCACTTGAGTTCATCACAGATCTTGTCACAAAACCACCTTAATTTCTCTTTTCTACCTCACTGATACTTTACAATGATGTGGTTGGAATTTTATTTCTCTGAAACTTACAACCCTCTCAAGTTATCTTCCTTCCAGAGTAAAATGTCATGAAATCACTCCTATGACCTGGATACAAAAAAACCCACAAAACAAAACAAAACAAAACAAAAAAACCCATGTGCTTACATAAAAATCAGTGCTAGTCATTTGATAGCCAGGTTTCACATCCGTCTACATCACAGCTTAATAAGCCAAGTTGTTAATTTTATTCTTCATTGATTGTCATTTCAAAGTCTATGCATAATTCTACCACTCTGATTTCACCAATTAGTATTCTTTTGTTTAGGCAGGGTCACAGTTTCTCAATACTAAAGTTCTGCAACGTCAATATTAAAAAACTAGGGGCTGCATAACTCTTTGTTGCCGATGCTGTCCTGTGCATTGTTGTGGGGTGGTTAGCACCATCCTTGGTTTCTATCTATAAGCACCATCCCCCAGTTATGATAATGTCTTCAGACATTGGCAAATGTCCTATTAGCAGTTAAATCACCCTCATTGAAAACCACTCCCCTACCAGATTCCTTCACTAGGAGATGAAATATTCAGTCAGAATCTTTTCATTCTCTTTACTCTTTCCTAAGCCAGGCTGCAAGCTGCCCCACTCCTCCTCTGTGACTAGAGCATAATGTACTGTTGTAAGTAATTTATCACCCTTTCCTCCTTCTGGGCAAGTAGCTGTAATAAAATATTTTTCCTCTAAATTTTTACTCTTTACATACCTGATTTTTTAAATTAAACCTCTGTCCTCAGGTGAATGGGTTTTGCAGCAAATGTATATATTATCTAAATACACAGCTACTCTACATCCTTTCAGGGAATACTTTGGATTTTAAATGGTTCTGAAGTAGTCTTTGCTTTTTAAAATGTATCTTTCAGAAGGGTTATGTACTGAAGAAATTACTAACAATATAAGCTTATAAGTAAAGGTAAAATGAATGGTGAATACATTGCCATGGAAGTTTGAATAACATATCCATGACCTTTGGTTTGCAGGCCGATGCTCAATCCACTGAATCGCACTAGCCAGGGCCACAAGCTTAGGGGTTTAAAGTAACACAAATTTATGTTTTTATAATTCTTTAGGTTGGAAATCCTCATTGGACTGAAATAAAGCCATTGACAGGACTGTATTTTTTCTGAGGGGATCTAGGGAAGACTCTGTCTCCTTGCCTTTTCCGGCTTCTAGAGGTCAGTTGTATTGCTTGGCATGTGGTCCCCTCCCTTCATTTTCAAACCCAACAGCAGTAGGTGAGGTCCTTTTTATGCTGCTGTCTCTTGGTTCTCTCTTTCCTGGAAAGATACTCCAGTTTTAACAATCCACATGATTAACTGGACATACCCAGATAATCAGGAAAAATCTTTCTAGTCCATGGTTCTTAATCCTACAAAGTCTCTTTTACCATACAAAGTAACAGCTTTATAGGTCGTGGGATTATGAAGGCACTTTGGAGGAGGGCCATTATCCTACCTACCCAAGATAAATTGGCTAAATGCAGAAAACATAAAGTAATTATTCAAAGAGATCTTCTTAAATCTATAGAGAAGGAGGAGCCATTGAATGAGATCACATTTCATAAAGAAACTCAGATCAGCATCACACCTAAGAAAGCATATTTTCATCACTTTGGTAGGTTTTGAGCTTATTTCTATTTTCCCTTTAGTTCTAACATTTCTGTGTCACTTACTTGACCCCCCAGCCCCTGGGACTAGCACTTAACACCTGTACTTCCAGTTACAATGCAACCAAGATCCCACAAGTGCCAAATTATGTGCTGGACATTTTCCCGTCCTCCTTGTTTATGTGCTGGGAGTCAAGGTGGAGAGCAAGTCAGCCACGGCTAGAATACTCAAGGGCAGGCCTGAAGCAAAATTATGAGCTCCATATCACCTGGAACCTGTTAGCCATGGGTAGAGCAGTGAAATGGGTTTGGGCTACTATAACAGTACATCATAGACTGAGTGGCTTATTAAACAAGGGGCATTTATTTCTCACAGTTCTGGAGGATGCCAAGTCCAAGATCAAGGAGCCAGCAGATCTGGTGTCTGTTGAGAGCCCACTCCCGTCAATAATAACACTGTGTCCTCACTTGGAAGGAGGAGTGACGGAACTCTCCAGGGTTCTTTCATAAATGAACTCATCTAATCCCACTCATAAGGTCTCTGCCCTTATGACCTAAGCACTTCCCATAGGCCACATCTCCAAATAATATCACATTGGGGATTAGGTTTCAACATACAAATTTTAGGGGGGGACACAAACATTTTGTCTATAGCGTGGTTTAAAAAAATAGAGCAATCACAGCACACTATATAAAAAGAGTTTAAAATTCAGGCTGCCCTGGCTGGTGTGGCTCAGTGGATTGAGTGTGGGCCTGCAAACCAAAGGGTCACCTGTTTGATTCCCCAGATAAGGGGACATGCCTGGGCTGTGGGCCAGGTCCCCGCTAGGGGGTGTGCGAGAGGCAACTACGAATTGCTGTTTTTTCTTTCTCTCTCCCTTCCCCTTTCTCTAAAATAAATAGATTCTTTTAAAAAATAAATTAATTAAATAAAATAAAATTGAGGCAAAGTCTGCCTCAGCCAGATATCCTCTCATACTCTCCTCCTTGCAATGAGAGCCAGTAATTTACTTTTCCAAATCAAGTTAACCTAGGGCTCAAACTCTCTTGATTAGCATTTCTCCTTAAGACCTGCAAGACCTGGAACTCTGCTGAGAGGAGAATCATAGAATATTGGCTACAGACTATACTTCATGATCAGCAGTTTCCAAACCTGCATGATAGTCTCCTGGGAGGAAATTTTTTCAATATATATTCTCAGACCAGCCTGCGATATGAGAACTTCCAGAGGGGAGAGATCAGGGGATCTGTATTTTTAAACAAGATCCACCAGCAACATCTTTAAGATAGCCTGGCACAGATAAGTGGGCTGACTATGGAAATGACAGTCATGTATCTTCATCTCGCAGAATTACATCAGGCTCTAAAGGAGCTACAATATTTTTACCAAAGTCACATTTAATGCACTAGAAGCCTTCAGCCTAAATGTCTGCAGTCCAACCTCCAGGATGTGACAGTTAGGAGTCTAGAAATGCCCACCATGTATATCTTGTGGCCAATAAAGTTTCATGCACAATGCTTCTCCTTCACCCCAGACAGTCTGGGCTTGGCTTTACAAACAGACCTAAGTGCGACACTGGAAGGATTGATATTCTATGCCCACATAGATTTCATTTTCTGCAAAACATAGATGGACAATTGCTTAACTCCATCACAGGGAAGGTAAAGGCACATGATCTGAACCCCCTGGCCTGTAGTTTTCTCCCCACCTGTTTCACCAAATCGGTCCCTTGTGTTTGAAAGACATTCAGGTCTTTCCCTGGGCCTGTGATACATTCTGAAGTCATTCTGGAGAATGGGGACTTGATTAGGGTGATACATTGGAAATGTCGGAGGTCTTTGCACCTCATCTGAAAGAAATTGGGAACAATGATAGATGTGCTCAGAGGTAATAGGAACTGAAGAAGATCTGTAGACAGTTCTTATAAACTACTTCAGTTTTTCAATATTTTACTCTGCATTTTTTTGGATTAAACAATGTAAGTAATGCAGATAAATAGATAAGGAATCACAGTTTTTTAAATCAGTCAAACCTAACTTCTAATTTCATGTTTTGTTTAATGCCTCCATCCTCTCCCCTCTCATCTAGCTTTGCATGTAACAGCTAGGACATGTCTCACCCCAGTTTGGTTTTGCATTTGAAGAATAATTGGTAATGCCAGAATTTTCTGGGGTGCAGCATGGATTCACTTCTTCAATAAATATTTACTCCACCTCATGTGGCAGACAGACGTTAAGGTGGCCCCCATGATCTTCATATCCTGCTGTTCATGTCCTCATGTGATTACCTTTGCACGAATGTGGGCAGAACCTGTGACCTGCTTCTAACCAACAGATTATGGCAAAAGTGATGAAATATATATGATTGCATATGTAATTACGTGGTGGTGTTCATCTCACTGGAATCTCTCTCATTCTGACTGTGAGGAAGCAAGTGACCACTTTGGGGAACTTTACATGGCAAGGAACTGTGGGCAGATCCCTAGAACTGAGAGTGGCTTCCAGCCAATAGCCATCAAGAAACTGCGGTCCATTTTCTTGCAACTGCACAGAACTGAATTCTGCCAATGATATGAGTATTTGTTACATACCGGAGATGCAGTGTCTGCCAGGAGTGCCTTGCTGGTTTGCTCAAGAGAAAAAATGTTTTTGTCAGATGTAACATAGAGTCTGTTGACCTCAATAGCACTGTTTTCAAGATTTCTCTGGAATTTGATAAAAACGGATTGGTCGTATCTCAGCATCATTAGTGCAAAGTGAGCTCTTTTTTAAACAATAACTAAAATTAATAACTAAAGTAGGTTTATAGTTGTGATTATGCAAAACACAGATATTACTCTTGCATATTTATTTATTAATTATTGTGTTATTGTTATTATTACTCTACTTTTTCCCACTAATGTATATAATATTTTTACAAATAAATGTGTAATAGAGTACATTTGGATGCAGAAAATTATGTACCTCTAATTGCTTAATTTTGCAAATATTGCTTATGGAGGATTGGTTCTTTGTACTCAGGTAAGCAGCTCCATTGCTTTTACTTTCTGAAAATAAAGTGTTAACTCTTGAAATAAATTAATCTCACAAAAAATAAAAAAAATGTACATCAGCATAATAAATGCCATAAATGATGAGCCCAGACCCAATATCATGTTCAGTGATGAAAATCTGAGTGTATTTCCTTGGAGATCAGGAAAAAGACAAGTACCTACTCCTGGTGCTTCTGTTTAGCATAGTACTAAAAGTTCTAGCTAAAGCAATTAGGCAATAAAAATAAATAAAAAGCATCCATATGAGAAGGGAAGAAGTAACTTCATCTTTGTAGATGGCATGATTTTATACATAAAAAATTCTAAAGAGTCCATAAAAAAAGCAAACCAATAATTTACATGGAACTACAAAGACTCTGAATAATCAAAACAATCCTGAGCAAGATAAACACAGAGAAGGTATCACACTACCTGATTTCAAACTATATTACAAAGTTCTAGTGATTAAAACCATACAGACACATAAGCCAATGGAAAAGAATAGGGATCTCAGAAATGAAACCATATATATATAGTCAACCTTCAACAGGTTGCCAAGAATACCAAAGAGTAAAAAGATAGTCTCTTCAATAAATTATGTTAGTAAAACTGTAAATTCACATGCAAAACAATAAAATTACACTTGTCTTACTACATACACAAAAATAAACTCAAAATGAATTAAAGACAAGCATAAAACTCAACATTGTAACAATACTAGGAGAAAACCTAGGGGAAAGAAATCTCCTTGATGTTGCAGTTGGAAGGAGTTTTTGGATATGACACCAAAAGCACATTGACCAAAATAAAAAATAAACAGGTGGGATCATATCAAGCTATAAATCTTCAGCAAAGCAAAATAAATTATTGAAAAAATGAAAATGCAACCTATAAAATGGTAAAAAAAAACATTTGCAAACCATATATGTGATAGGGAGTGGATATTCAAAATGTAAAAGCAACCCATATAACTCAATAGCAAAAATACAAATAACCTAATTTAAAAAATGGACAAAGGACTTGAGTAGATATTTCTCCAAAGAAGATATACAATGGCCAAAAGGTATGTGAAAATATGCATGACATCACTAATCAACAAAGAAATGCAAATCAAAATCACAGTGAGATATTATCTTACACTGTTTGGATAGCTCTTATTAATAAAATGAAAGATGGGAAGTGAGGGCCAGGATGTGGAGAAAAGGGGACTCTGGAACACAGTTGGTGGCAAAGTAAATCAGTACAGGCATTATGGAAAGCAAGTATGTTTAAAATAAAGCTAATGCGATCACTTTGATGGTTTACATTTAGTATTTTTAACCCATCTTTATTTCTCTATATGCAGTGAAGCAAAGGAAACAAATCTATTTTTTCTCAAAAGGGAGCTATTTTATTTTGCTCTCAAATTAACAAACTGTCCTACAAAACCTTTTTAAATAACTTATAAAAAACTTATAACTCCTTCCTTCCTGTACACTTAAAATTACCATTTTTCACATGCTAAATCCCTCTCTGGAAAATTTCAATAATCTTTCATTAATCTGTTTACCACTGATATTACTATTTTTCAATATATGAAAGCACAATAAACTTTTTATAACTCTTATTTCAAAACAACCTTGTGTAGTCTAACTATTTAATTTTCCATATAGATTTTGATAAGCATGTGATTTGATAGGTCCTGGGCATTTATCTTTAAAATTTGTTCCTAGTTATATTACAAAGATGAATTAATAAATGACATTTTTCCAATACGAGTGTATACATTTTTAATAAATTACTGAAAGAAGATAGAAAAACTATTGCCATAAAATTCTCATGTAACAATCACCTTAAAGCACTCTCACTTATTCTAATATGACTTTTCCATTAACTGTTTTTTGATTCTTGTGATACATCTTTATTTCTAAATATCTTTCTTTGGATTCTAAGTGCTACACTGTATTGTTGTTTTTATGTTGCAGAAGAATTCATACACTGCCTCGCATGTTTCCAAATTAACAAACTGTCCTACCAAAATTTTTTAAATAACTTATAAAAAATTTATAAATCCTTCCTTCCTGTACACTTAAAATTACAATTTTCTCATATGCTAAATTCCTTTCTGGAAAATTTCAATAATCTTTCATTAATCTGTTTACCACTGATATTACTATTTCTTAATATATGAAAGCTATAAGATATAATATATGATTATTCATCCTTGTTTGAATCCAGGTTTATGTGGTCCTTTAATTCGCACAGGGTAAAATTTTGAGTATTTTCCTTGATGTCCTTCACTGTCCAAACTGGTGCTGTTGATGGCAATGTGAGTTTTACTGTCTGCTCAGTCATCGAAAGGCCCAGGTGCTGGAGAAGGGAAGGAAACTATAGTATGGGCACTCACATCCAGAGACCACACTAAATCACGGGTTTGGTTAACTTGATATATCTGGGGCTTACTCTTTGCATATTATGTGACTCGGTCTTGTCTCTCTTACCATATTCTAGACAAGGTTTCTTCTTGATAAGAGTACATCTAGACACTGCTGGCTTTTTACTTAAGGTAGCTTCAATACTCTCCATGATCCCACTGTGGCTGCTTGTAAGAATCGTTCAATACGTAGTCCCAGTATATGGGTTTCTGCATGTGTGCCCCCATCTGATCCATGACCAGCCTCTCCTATTGCCTCTCCCTTGGGAGTTGGAGTGTGTTGGTGGGTTTTATCTCACCCTTTTCTATATAATTCACCAGCTGTGAACAACTTCCCAGAAAGACTACACGTGAATACACTCGATATCTTCCTTTGATCTTGTTGTAACACCATGTGAATAAATTTTTCTTTTTGTTCTAAGTTGATGGCACAGGGAATGGTCATGTGGAGGCCTATGCTAAAGCTGACATCTAATCTTTACTTTCTTAGAGGGTATCTTCTCTATTTCTTTTACTGATCTCATATATTAAATAACTAAGCACCTTATGTTTTTAACATGTTGTCCTAATACTTCCCCAAGCATGCAAGCATTTAGCATATTACATGAACTTGGAGAATGTGTTTGCCACATTCTTTCTCTTCATCTAGCTCTGCAGCTGTTTTTGTAACCTAATGTCACGTCCATCATCACTCCCACCACAGTTACTGTATGTTGGAAATAATCCAGTGTTTCTCAGCCTCTTTTTTTTTTTTTACTATCATTCAACACTAAGGAGCATTTTTAGGCATATTTTCTTAATTGGGAAGCCCCCAGTATGAAGTTTTAATACAAAAGATATACTATATACCTGATTATATATTCTGACATTCTGGAGGGTCACAATTCACTGTGATTTCTAGATTTATTTTGCCCCTCAAAAACCAACTGTAACCCCCTTGGTCACAATAGTGCCCCTGTTGAGAACAAGTGTAATTTTTGGTCCAGACAATTGATTTTATGTTTCATATTTACAATATCTTATGTTTAATTGATTATTTCTAGATATCTGACTTGTCATTTTCTATGATGAATTAACATAAAGCTGTTTCTTATAAAACTCAGCTTATGCATTTTGCCTTCCAAACATTTAGACATCCAATGTGGTTGTCCTCTCGGCCTTTCTCATGCTTGATTTCCCCTGTCAACACCTCACCACACCTACTTCTGCAGGGTCCAAACCATGAGAAATGAGTAGTGTCAGAGTGCTGGAGGACTGACACTACATTATGCCATGTGACAAGAGCAGTGTCTGCCATTGTATTGAGATTTTTAAGTGTTCA
>PVKM010008876.1:0-38125 GCA_004027735.1 Carollia perspicillata | reverse complement strand
CAGTCTGTCTCACTCCCCAGTTTTTCCTCCCAGTTTATCTGCTCCCAAATGCAGGACCACACATTCTGCCAGCTGCCACCTCACCTGTCCCATTCCTCCAGCCACCGCTTTACCACTTGTTCTCTCCACCCGGCTGCCGTTCTCTGCCCTTCCTACCAGTCTGAATGAATACTTCTTCTTTAACTCCTTGGTTGTCGGACTGACATACAGCTCAATTTTCTGGCAGTTCTGGTTATATTTTGTTTTTAAATTTGTTGGCCTTCTTTTGGTTGTGTAAGGAGGCAAAGTGTATCTACCTATGCCTCCATCTTGGCCGGAAGTCAAAAAAACTTCTATATTTAATGCTTGTTGAAATCATGCACAACCAAAAAGGGTACCTATTCTCAGTGTAAATGATCTATTTAACAACTTAAAAATAATTTTTGGATAATTTAAAAACTAAATCTTAAAAACAAATAACATGTATGCTATAATGTTTCACCATCTTAAAAGAGCTATAACAATTCCCTTAATAAATGAATAAAATATACCCATTATTTTGTATACATATTTGTATTTCCCTGTAACTTTTTTTTACCTAGGGTAGTGTCAGCTATATCTATTAAATACAGCTTCATCCAAAGAAACCCACTTTTGTTTCCCACAGACACAGAAAAAAACTGTCATGTAACCAAGAACTACCTGTTCATTCACCTTATGACTGCACACTTCATATCTTTTTTATAATCATTTAAGTGGCAAAATAAACATTTCATATCCATACGGCTTTTTTCCAAAGAAAAGTATTGTTTAGAGTAGCAAAATTAGAAGCTCACTTAGGCATGTTGTAAAGCCATTCAAAAGTAACTCAGAGCAAGTTCTGTGAATAGAAATGTAATGTTCAAGTCACATTCTGCTTTAAAAGGCTATGACAAACACAGGTAAATTTTTTTTAAAAAGCTATATTGACCAGCTAAAAAAAAAACAAAAGCATAATTAAGCATCATTGTATTCATCAAGTTCATCAAAGAAGCATAATTATTAAGTGATTGGTTTTACATATATGAGTATTTCCTCAAATTCTTTGAGATTCTTTCTTTGAAGAATTGGAGTTCAATTGCCCATCTCCTTGAATGTGTCTGGACCTACTTCAAATAATAAAAGTAGGAATTCTTGATTTGTGACTTAAGACACTAGGTCATAAGAAGGCACCATGATAAGATGGATGTGTAGGTAGACATACTGTCCCTCCTCGCACAACCAAAATAAGGACAACAACAATTCAGAAACAGAATAAGAACCAGAACAGACAGAAAATTGAACTGTATGGAAGTCGGACAACCAAGGAGTTAAAATAGACACATTGCTCCAGATGGGTAGGAGGGGCAGAGAGGGGTCACAGCAAAAGAAGTGGTGGCACTGGGAATGCAAGGAACCCTGGGCACGCAAGACGGCAGTGGGTGGACCCTGATTGTGGGGTGGCAACAGGCAGACCCAGCGAGGCAGCAACTGTGAAGTGGAGCACAGCGCCCAAGGCAGGAGGCAGACTGGGCAGTCCCACACTGGCACAGAAAAACCAAGAGAAACTGGGGAGCAAGACAGACCATGCAACCCAGGGTCCCAGCATGGAGAAATAAAGCCTCAAAACACCGATTGAAAACACTGGTGGGGGCTGAGGTGCTGGGAGAGACTCCCAGTCTCGCAAGAGAGTTTGTTGGACAGACCCACAGGGTCCAGGACATACATAAGCCCACCCACTCGGGAATCAGCACCAGAAAGGCTCAGTTTGTTTGGAGGCAGCAGAAGGGACTGAAATTCGACAGAGAGCAGAGCAAGCGCCATTGTTCCCTCTTGGACCCTGCCCCCACACACAGCATCACAACCCAGTGACAGGGGCTGCCCCACCCTGGTGAACATCTAAGGCTCCACCCCACACTAAGTAATGCGTACAACAAGACCATAAAAAAATAGCCCAAATGGAAGAACAGATCAAAGCTCCAGAGCAAATACATCTAAGCAACCAAGAGATAGCCAGCCTATCAGATGCACAGTTCAAAGCACTGGTGATCAGGAATGCTCACAGAATTGGTTGACTTTGATCGCAGGTTAGATGAAAAAGTGAAGGCCACACTAAGTGAAAGAAAGGAAAATGCACAGGGAACCAATAATGATGGAAAGAAAACTGGGACTCAAATCAATGGAGTGGAGGAGAAGGAAGAAACAACCAACTAAACAGAAAAGAATGAAGAAACAAGAATTCAAAAACATGAGGAGAGGCTTAGGAACCTCCAGGACATCTTGAAACATTCCAACATCCGAATTATACGGGTACCAGAAGGACAAGAGGAAGGGCAACAAGTGGAAAAGTTATTTGAACAAATAATAAAGGAGAACTTCCCCAATCTGGCAAAGGAAATCAACTTCCCAGAAGTCCAGGAAGCTCAGAGAGTCCCAAAGAAGTTGGACCCAAGGAGAAACACACCAAGACAAGACACATTATAATTACATTACTCAAGATTAAAATGAAGGAGAGAATCCTGAAAGCAGCAAGAGATAAGAAGACAGTTACCTACAAAGGAGTTCCCATCAGACTGTCATCTGATTTCTCAAGAGAGAACTTGCAGGCAAGAAGGGGCTGGAGAGAAGTATTCTAAGTCATGAAAGGCAAGGACCTACATCCAAGATGTAGCTAAGCTATCATTTAGAATGGAAGGACAGATAAAGTGCTTCTCAGATAAGGTAAAGTTAAAGGAGTTCATCATCACCAAGCCCTTACTATATGAAATGTCAAAGGGACTAATCTAAGAAAAAGAAGATAAAAAACATGTATAGTACAATGACAGCAAACTCACAATTATTAACAATCATTAAAAACAAACTAAGCAAACAACTAGAAGAGAAATGGAGAATAGAAATGGAGAAATGGAGATCACAGAAATGGAGATCACATGGAGGGTTAGCAACAGGGAAGTGGGAGGAGGAGAAGGGGGGAAAGGTACAGAGAATAAGTAGCATAGATGGTAGGTAGAAAATAGGGGGAGGGCAAGAATAGTGTCTTGTAGACACTTGCCGGGAAATGTAGAAGCTAAAGAAGTCATGACACATTGGCATGAACTAAAGCGGGGGAATGTGGGTGGGAGAGGTGTGCAGGGTAGAGGGGAATGAAGAGGGGGAAATGGGACAACTGTAATAGCATAATCAATAGAATATATTTAAGGGGAAAAAAAGGCACCATGACTTCCATCTTGGTTGCTTTTTCTCAGATAACTTGCTATGGAGGAAGCCAGCTGCCATGTTGAGAGTAAGGCCCTCTGGAGAGGCCTAAATGGCAAGGAACTGAGGCTTCCTGATAGTAGCCACCTGAGTGAATTTCAGTGATCCTTCAGTTGACAGCAGCCTAGCTAAATCTTGGTTGTAGCTCCAGAGAAATCTGAACCATCCAGTTAAGCTAGTTCCAAATTCCTGGTCCACAGGAAGATGTTTGTTGTTTTAAGCCATTGTATTTTGGGATAATTTATTACACAGCAATAGATGACTAATAGATTGAGAATTGTGATTCCCAGGAATTTGGAGAGGCATTCTGTTTTTTGTTTTGTTTCAATGTCCATATCTACAATAATGGCATTGAATTTACCTAGCTTCTAAAAGACAATTTGCTTAAGGTTTGGAAAACTATTAACTATTGTTTTGTTTGGCTTTTGAAAACCATAATTTTTCTTGGTTTGTCTAACTTATAATTAAATAAGTTTCTTTACTATCTTTAGCTTTAGAATTCTGAAGTAATTTAAATTTGCTGTTAGTCATTCATTTAGAGAAATTGAAGAAAGCGGACTTTTGAATGTTATAGATATTATTTCCTTTCATCTTTGGTATAGGGATTTGATTTTTATCGGTATTCACAGGTATTAAGTCCGTAATAAGTAAACATGAAAAAAAAACTTAAGTTTTGAATGGAGGGAGTAATCTTTGGTTATTAGCATAAAGAAGTTCGGATCAGTACATTTAAAAACAAACATAAACAGAACACAGCATTAAGGAAACAAGATTCCAGATTTCCTGTCAGCTGCCACCTGACCAGGGTACTGTCATCCAGCAGAAATCACAAAATAAGGGGAGGGAGGGGGGAGCACTGGGGGGTGGTATGGGATGGGAGTAAAAGACAGAAAACTGTACTGAAAAACAATAAAAAAAAAAAAAAAGAAATCACAAAATAGACCATAAAATCAAAACCCATTTCCACCACTGCTGCCATCTGTGTGGAAACTATTGTCCATGTGCTCAGTCACAATCAGAACCAGGAGCAGGCTTTGCCCAGAATCACATTGACTGTGTGAAGAGTCATATTTTTCAGGAAAGGATCCAAGTCTCAGAAAAGGTATACTCTCAGGCCATGTGTTTGATTCTCATGTTGAGACCCGGAAGGACAGTGTATTAGTGAAACCTCCATAAATAAACATCAATCAAGAAGTCAGAAACTTTTGGTTTGTTATTTTGGTTTGTTAATTGGCTAAATCAAGGAAAAACCAGAAATGAGAAAGGGAAAAATATATATTGCAGACTGGATGTGTTACCTTGTTTGTACACTTTATTGGTACTGGTTAGCTGACAGGTACAGAGTTCTATCTGGGTATTTTGCCCTTGTGTAGGAAACCTAAGGATAGCGAAGAAAACACTTTGAGTTTTTTAAAAAATATATTTTAGCTGTGTAATATATGTGACAACCTTTCCCAAGTCTGTCAGTCTCCTTCAATCAGCACTATCTTAAGCCAGGTGCGTACCATTTCCCTCACTGAAATTTCTTCCTTATCACAATATAAAAAAATATTGGAAGTAACCCAAGTAAATATTCCATAATAGGAGAATGACATATCTAGTCAGAAGAATATTATGAGGCCTTTAAAAATAGTTTGTATCATTAGACCTAACAATTTCATTATTGGTATTTGGTTCTACAGAAATACTAATATGATACACAAGGAGACGTGCATGACAATGTTGACTACAAGATTATAATAGTGGAAAGTTGTGACCAAAAAACGTCCATCAGTAGGGAACATGAGTGCAACCATAAAGTGGAATATTAGACAACCATTATAAAGAATAAGCAGATATGTATGGATTAATGTGGAAGGGTGTCTACAATATGCTGAAAACTTACTAGGTGCCATTGTATTATGTGATTTATTTTTATTTTTAAAATAGCTTACTGAAGAATGTTTACATATAGAAGAAGATGAGTTATTAGAGTTTATCAATAGGATTCTAGTGAAGTGGTGCCAAAGAAGAATTTCATTTTATATCTCACTTCCATATTGTTTTTGTTTTTTAATGATAAGCAATTACTCCTTTTGTAATTAAAGTTTATAGCACTTATGAGAGGTTTTGACCACATGGGAAGTACTTTCGTTATAATGTTAAGTGCAAATTGACATACAAAATTTTATATACATAGTATCACAACTATGCTTTCTTAAAGTGCGCATAGAAGGAGATTTGAAAAAACACACAAAGATGTTTCAGTAGGAGACTTTGGGTAATTGGAATAAATTTAATGACCACCATTAAGGGGGAAAGTTGGGAGTCAAGGCAAAACCAAAAAGAACTGGCAGAAGACGAAAGGCTCCAAAAATTGGAGATCTAGATTAAGTTTAATACAAATAAATACAAGTTTAATAAATGCAGGAATGTAGGTGATTTCTGAGGGCATTAGCTATTAAAAGGGCTTTTTGTGATAATTTGCTTCTATACCAAAATAAAATTAAACTGTATTTGTGTTTTTACGCCCCTGAAATAAAAAACATTATTAGGACAGAGAATCTTTTATGAAAAACATACAAGGAATCAAATGCACGATTAAAATAGTAGGTAAGACTGTGAATTTGAAGTCCTTGTTAATATTAAGTGTGAAACTTGTCTTTTATAATGCTTTCATTTACCATTAACTCTAAGGAGTCAAACAAATTAAAATTTTAGATATTAACTTCAAAGACCAAAAACTCAGTGCCATGTTTTTAAGGTGCTCTAAATAGACTGCTTCACACTTTCTAAACTTAGCTTATAATATTGTGTCTGTACTTGCCTCTTTTACTCTCATTTCCCTTACCCTGTATTCATTGTTGAGTTCCATCAAAGCTTATCCTGATGAAAAATCATTTGACTAAGTTTAAATGAGACCAAAAAGGGCCTGTCATATTAATAAGAGTATGCCCTATAGTCTGCTTTTAAATATTTGCAGAATTTTCTGTAGCAGAATTTAATCCTTGACTAACTTCTAGATTTGTGAAAATTCCGCACTAACACACACACGCTCCTACCACTGCCCCCTTTATCTCCATTCCCACCACCACCACTAGTTGTTGTGTCTGGAGCATACATACAAATATTCTGTTGTCTAAGCAGAAAGGAGTTACAGAGTAAATCTGATGTAAAATGTATCCCATACTGGAGAATTTTTTCTGGATTACTGTTTTTACTGGGTATATCTTTAAATGTAACTAATCAGAAATTGACTATAATTGATTTCCTTTTTATTTCATTGTGTCTTTTTAATACTGACTATTATATAGTTAGTCATAGAAATTATAATATAGTTTGATAAAGTAAAGTCAGGCCTTTTGTTCTGAGGCATTCTTTTTATTTTTTATCTTTTCCCAGTATTTTCTGGGTTAATTTTTGAAGGAGTTAACAGGTTTTTTCACAAAATTTGATGAGGAGTAACAAGTTCCCTAAGGTATATTTAGTAGTTTATAAACTTCTCTTTTAGTTGACAAATAGATAAAAAGTTTTCAAACAGACCTTGCTTTGATGTTATTGTATTTTAATGCTGCTTGATAATCTGCAACGTTTGTGAAGAGGCATTATTGAGAAGGCTTATAGTTCACTCATGTCTAGATTTGGTTAGATTTTCTTGTGTCTGAAAACTCCAAATAAACACATAGACAGTAAGTATAATTTCTAGTCTGTTCATTCAGTTTGTAAAATACTTCATAGCCTTGGTGAATGTGAAGTGATCCAGAACAATTGAAGTTGTCATTGGCGAAGAATTCTGAACATTTGGATCATGCTCTCATTTAGTTCTTTAACTGTGATTGCATAGAACTTCAACATTCTATCCTGGCACTTTTGTACCACAAGGATCAAAGGGTGTATGTGAAAAAGAAATTGCAAACTATAAAGTACTAGGCATATATAAAGTGTTATATACAGTGTTTTAACTAAAACACCTATGATAAGAAAATATAGGGTGGGGCAAAAGTAGGTTTACAGTTGTTCCTACAAAAATAATATTATAAGAATAAAAACTCTATAGCCCTGCTGGGTAGCTCAGTTGGTTAGAGCATTGTCCCAATACACCAAGGTTGCTGGTTTGATCCTGGTCGGGGCACATGTAAAAATCAACCAATGAATACACAAAATAAGTGGAACAACAAAATTGACATTTCTCACTCTCTCTCTTCCTCTCCCCTTCACTCCCTCCCTCCCTCCTTCTCTTTTCCCAACTCTCTCCCCTCCTCCCTCCCCCTTGCTCTCTCTCTAAAACAAAATTTTTTTAAATGTGTTTTAAAGAATAAGCTGCTTCACATACTCACAACTGTAAATCTACTTTTGCCCCATTCTGTATTTTAAGAGAACTGTGACTATGTATACATTTACATTTGGGCTGCAGATTATGAATAGTAAACTTGCCTCGGTAATAATCGTTGAGTAGGATGGTTGCTGGTTGAGTGACTTCCAGTTGTCATTTATTGTCTGATGCTGAAACACAGAGGGCATAGTGTGATGGGCTGTGTCGCTGAATCAAAAATGCTATTTTCTCTATTCAGGGTGTCATTTCATTCTTTTTATTACTGTTCTTTCTAAGCTGCCTGATGTGTACTATAGGAAGGTAAGATACAGAAAAGATTTGGGGAGAAGTAGTAAGAAAGGAAAAAAATGGGTTTTCTACCATACAATGAAAAATACTGTTATTGTACCATATTATATATGCACATTTATTTCTATCATTATGTATTTGATAAATTTAATTTTTTCTTTTTGTCTGAATTTTGTAATTAGGTGTAAATTATTATCTCATTTATTATAGACTTTTATTATTAGACATTTATTATAGACATTTATTATTATAACACAAATTTGCTAACTTATTATTCTGTTTCTATAGTTTTCAGCATATGATTTCATCCCATCTTCAAAATTAAAGCCCTCCCAAGGAATGCCAGTCAGTGATGATTTATGTTTTAGCAGAAAAAGAGTATCAAGAAATTTATTTCAAAACAGTCGGGATTTTAACTCAGATTCACTTCCTGTATGTGCTGCTGGTAAGTAATAGGTGGAGGTAATGGACATGTTGAACTAAGTAAAAGATTTTCCTAAACTTTATAGTTTATTCAAGGGCTCATAGAACTTAAAAATCCAGCAGACAATTCAGATTCAATAAATACTTGTTAAAGATCTGGTAAGAAAGGGCACTTTGACATAAATTATCTCATAAGACCCTAGAGGGGCCTCTCACTGAAACCCTTTAAATCCTAATGTAAGTCAATAATATCGAGTATCTCTTATGTTTCAGGTACTTTACCAAGTAGTGAGGATAAAACAGTCAACAAAAAGGGAAAACTTTGTGCCTCGCAAATCTTGCATTCTGTTTAGGGTGAAGCATACATTAAGTAAATGCACAATATATTAAGTTAGATAATGGTAGATGCTATGGAAAAAAATTATGCAGAGAAGAGCAGTGTGGAGGAGGGGCTATTTTAAATAATGTGGTGAAAGAAGAGGCCATATTCAGAAAGGAATACTTGAAGCAAACCATACAGATATCAAGAGAGAAGAGCAAACAATTCCAGGAAGAGGGAAGAGTAAGTGGAGAGAATGGAACCTGTTTGAGAAAGATCAAAGGGGCTGGTAAGTCTGGCATGAATGAGTAAAGGAAAGACAAGTAGAAAATGATTCCAGAAATATTAGGGGGTTCTTATTTGTAAGACCTAGTGGGCTATTGAATGAACTTTGACTTTTACTCTGAGTGAGGAACATTTTGAGGAGAAAAGTAACATTAGATGCCTTGTGTTTTCCAGGCTTTTTTTTTTTTTTTGACATTGCATTTAAAGTAGATTTAAGGTGGGCAAGGACAAAAACAGAGAGTCTGTTGTAGGCTACAGTTGATGGAGGCTTTGACCAGGGTAGCAGTAAATGTAGTGAAAGTGATTAGATCCTGATTATATGTCAAAGGTAGAGTTGACAAGATTTGTTAATGGATTAGGTATGGAGTGTGGGTGTGCGAAAGAGAAAGTCAGGAGTGCCAAGAGGTTTTTTTGGCCAGACCGACTATAAAGATGTTTAATTGTCTAATTAAGTGTTACAGAAAGTAAATGTTATGGTATTTCAGAGGACATTGTCATTGTCATGGTCATAGAAAAGGCATTGAAGAGGAGATAGTACTTGAATTGCATTGTTCTGGGATGTATGCGATACAAGTAGTTAGATGGGAAGTATGAGAAGAGCAAAGGCTTACAGTAGAAATAGGCTTGAGATATTCTGGGAGCTGTAGAAAGGCGAGATTCATTTTAGATGGTCAAAGATAAATTTGGTGTGGGGACCCCTGTGGTTGGGCTTAAAAGATTTGAGCAAATACTTGTAAGCTATAGGGAGCTAATGGAGATTTTTTTGTTGATGTTAAGCAAAAAAGCCAGGGTGAGAAGGTTGTTTACAAATGGTACAGAAGAGAATAATCAGGAAAATATGATGTCTGGACATAGAAGATAAAGAAGGGTAGTAGAGAAAGATACCAAGACTTAGCACCCAGCTAATTAGAAAAACAGTAACGTGTTAACAGAACGAACCAGTTGGAAAGGGAAAATGGTTTATAAGATAAAATGAGTTTCTCATAGATGTCAACATTTATTTATTATCCAAATGTTATCAGTTACTGAAATTTGTTGGCTGTGAGTTTGGACACAATATTTAGAAACCACTGTTACCCTAAGAGAATTTATAGATCTTTATGCACTAATATTCCATAGTATTTTCATGTAAAAAAAGTGTTGTGATGATTGTGTAATTTAATAGAGAAAAAAATGCAAGAAGATATCCAGTTATGCTTGTACCATCACTTTGGACTTTTATAAGGCTCCTGGTTTCCGTGCCATTGAGAAACTCTTCCCTAGCAGTATAGGTTTTCAGTAACTGCATGATAACACAACATATAACCTAAAGCTGGATTGGACGATACAAATTATATGGGATTCAAGAAAGCAAATGATCATAGGTATTGAAGTGATTCATAAAAACTCCAAGGAAGAGCCTGGACTTGAGCTGGACTTGAAAGAGGAGAAGGTTTTGTGACAGTGAGGTGAGAGAGACTGCTGAGGGTGGGGAGATTAACCAAAGCATGAAGATGAGAATTAACTTACAGTGTGTCCAGTACATGAAGGATAAAGGAGCTTGAAATTATAAGAAGAGAATTTTAAAAATCATAGTTTCAGAACTACAAGGGATCAGCTCATTTTGTATATGAAAAAATGAATGCCAGAGAGATCATTATTATCTTCTTAAATTCTGACTTATTCCCCTGCCCAGGATTAACCCGAACCAGTCACAGGAGAGGGAAAGCAATATGGGAAATATAAGGTCTGTCCGGAAAAAATCTAGCCATTGTTAATGTAATGAGAATGATTTGCACCACATCGATGTAACCTGGCAGCCAAGGAGAGTGGACTAGAATGCGTGTGCGTGAACAATGACAACTTCACTGTAGTGGTCAGGGGGTGTGGTAGACACCTTGAGTGAGCACATGTATTGTGTGGCTGTCACATTCAAAATGACTTAGCCAGTAGAGCAATGAATCTGCATCAGATCTTTCTTTAAGCTTGAACATTACTCCATGGAAACTGTTTGGATGATTCAGAAGTCTTTTGGGGATGACGAAATAAATTCACAAATAAAAGTGTGGCCCAGACACTTCAAAGGTGGTCAAGAATCTGTTGAAAGTGATCCATGTTCTGGAAGGCCTGCAATAAGCAGAACACCTGAGAATGTTGAACATGTACAGGCTGCAATCAACAAAGATTGGCACTAACAGTGCAAGAACTAGAAGCTGGTCTAGGGATACCAAAAACTTCAGTGTTTGAAATTTTGATGCAGGATCTTGGCATGAAAAATTTTGTGGCAAAATCTGTTCCATAGCTTCTACTGCCAGAGCAGAAGGAACATCGTGCTGCAGTTTCTAATGACTTGATTCAGACCCCTACCAATGAACCATATTTGGAACCCTGCCACTTCTGGATTTTCCCAAAACTAAATTCACCTTTGAAAAAAGAGATTTCAGACCATTGATGTCATTCAGGAAAATATGCTGGGACCACTGATGGTGATTCCAACAAAGGATTTTGCAGAGTGTTTTCAACAGTGGAAGATGCTGGGAGAACTGCGTTAGGTCTCAAAGTGCCTACTTTGAAGGGGACTGAGCAGTCATTCTCCTATGTACAGTGTTTCTTGTCTCTTATATCTTCTTCAATGTTTCGTTTTCGTAACATGGCTGGATACTTTCTGGACAGACTTCATATACCTAGATAAGCTTGGAACCTATGATAGGAAAAAAGGTAGGAGAGTTCTGCAGTAGATTTTTTTAGAGTAGAATGTCTACTACAAATACTAGGAAGAAAAAAAGCCATGTCTGAAGGAACATTACATGGTAAGAGAAGGGAACATGTAGGAAGAAACTGCTTTTGTCTACACTTTTCAGTATGCTTTTCTCTGCACCTTACCTGTCTGTTTTCCGTCCTTTAATCCTGCCACTAATCAGATCTGCCAATAGCAAAAGCTTTTCCTTTTCATGCCTTCCTGAATCACTTCATATACTTCTGTATTTATGCTCACACAAATGACTACCAGCATTTATGAAATTAGATGTATTCATGAAATAGAGCTAACTTTTATTGTTATGTTTCTCCCTTCCTTCCAAAGGCACTACTGGAATGCATCAGACAAATCTTTCTGGGAAATGTGGACAGCTCGGATTTTCACAGATACGTGGTAAAACTGGAAGTGTGGATTCTGATTTACAGTACCTGGGGACAACCAACAGTCATCAAGATACAGGTTTAAATTCCAAATTTATTTATATACAAATGATTTATAAATATTATGTGGGGTTTCCAAATCGAATTGTATGTTATTTTGTATAGGTATACTCATCCAAAAAAAGTTACATTTTAGTAAAACTTTTAATAATGTTTTTATAACTATTACCCTAAAATGATAGATTTCATAATCATGATATAAATATGACTGATTAAGCACTGGCTGGTGTAGCTCAGTGGATTGAGCACGGGCCTGCGAACCAAAGGATCGTGGTTCAACTCCCAGTCAGGGCACATGCCTGGATTGCAGGCCAGTTCCCAGGAGGGGACACACGAGAGGCAACCATACATTGATATTTCTCTCCCTCTCTCCTTCCCTTCCCCTCTAAAGATAAATAAATAAAATCTTTAAAAGAAAAAGGGAAACTTTATAAATAAATAAATAAATATGACTGATTAAAATTGGTGAGTTTCTACTCATGGTGAAGATGAACATTTTAAAACCAAGTAATTGAGAGTAACGTTATCCATTAAGGACTATTGTGTTAGCAGAAGACTGTTATTTTCAATAATAGTTTAAAATTTTAAGGCTATTTAGATTTTATGATGTCCCCTGTTAGGAACCATAACTTCCTGATTGTCATTTCAGATCTCTTATAGAACAAAAAGAATGTTTGAGGCTGTCAGTTACATGGATTTTGGATTCGAAGGGGTTTTAGAGTTTTCCATCCTAATTATTAGCTTTATCAATTATTACTTAAAAGTAGGATCAAATCAAATATTTTTAGAGATATTTTAATTTTTGTCATATATTAAAATTTTTTAATGATAGGGATGTACTTCTGTGTATATTTGTTGATGAAAAAGTAATGCCTATTTGAAATTAGCAAAGAGCACTTAGTTAATATTGTACTTATATTTAGCTACATTTTTCCTCCACACACTCCAAAGGGCCACATGACTTCATAAAGTTTTTCTTTGTAGTGTTGTTCCTAATAAAGTAGTCTGTCTGTCTTAATAGTATAGTTATTTCCTAAATCTTGGCTACATAACTTTGGAAGTCATAATTAATAGAAGCAGAGAAGATTCTCTGTGTTGTTTAGCATGCTCCTGCTTAGGGTGTCCCTGAATGGTCACATTACCTTTGAAGACTACCTTCATTCTCAGTGTTTAGTCAGGTCTTCGTAGTGGACCTAATTTTCTGCCTCTCAGAATAATTATCAGAGCAGCTGCCAAAGAGATACCGTGTTCTTCTAATGTCAAGATTTAACTTACTAGTAAGTTATATATTAAAAATTATATAACTTACTAGTTATATAAGTGTCAGTCCTGAGAAAGTCAGGACCCCCCCCTTCTCAGCTAACATTCTCCATGGTGCTTTTGAGGGACCTGAGGTGTGAATGCCACATACCAAATCATCTAGAAGTTCCTGTCCCAACTTTATTTTGTTTTATTTTATTTTATTTTATTTTTTATTGACTATGCTATTACAGTTGTCCCAATTTTTCCTGCTTTGCTCCTCTTTACCCAGCACCCCACAGTCCCTCCAGTGATGTGATCATCCTTTGTTCATGTCCATGGATAATGTGTGTAAGTTCTTTGGCAACTCCATTTCCTATACTTGCTCTTAACATCCCTCTGCCTATTCTGTAACTACCAATTTGTATTTCTTAATCCCTTTACCTTTTCTCCCATTCCCCAGACCAGCCCTGCCCCTGGCCACCATCCCAACGTCCTCCTATCTATGATACTGTTTCTGTCCTGATGGTTTGTTTAGTTTATTTTTTAGATTCAATTATTGATATTTATTTATTGCCATTTTATTGTTCATAGTTTTGATTTTTAAAAAATATGTCCCTTTAACATTTCATATAATAATGGTTTTGTGATGATGAACTCCTTTAGTTTTTTCTTGTCTGGGAAGCTCTTTATCTGCCCTTCCATTCTAAATGAAAGCTTTGCTGGATAGAGTAATCTTAGATGTAGGTCCTTGCCTTTCATGACTTTAGTTACTTCTTTCCAGCCCCTTCTTGCCAGTAAGGTTTCTTTTGAGAAATCAGCTGGTAGTCTTAGGGGTACTTCTTTGTAGGTAACTATCTGCTTTTTTCTTGTTGCTTTTAAGATTCTCTCTTTATCCTTAACCCTTGGCATTTTAATTATGGTGTGTCTTGGTGTGATCCTCTTTACATCCATCTTGTTTAGGACTCTCTCTGCTTCTTGGACTTCTTTGTCTATTTACTTCACCAAATTTGGGAAGGGTTTTTTTTTTTATTATTTTTCAAACACGTTTCCAATTTCTTGCTTTCTCTTCTCCTTCTGGCATCCCTAGGATACAAATGTTGGAATGTTTGAACTTGTCTGAGAGGCTCCTTACACTGTACTCGATTTTTTGGATTCTTTTTTCTTCTTGCTGTACTGATTGGATGTCTTTTGCTTCAGTATGTTCCAAATCATTGATTTGATTGTTGGCCTCATCCACTCCACTGTTGATTCCCTCTAAATTGTTCTTTATTTCAATTAGTATATCCTTCATTCCTGCTTGGGTCTTTTTTATGCTGTTGAAGTACCCACTGAGTTGCTTGAGCATCCTTATAACCAGCGTTTTGAACTCTGCAACTGATAGATTGCTTATCTCTATTTTTGTTTCTTTTTTCACTGGAGTTTTGTTCTGTTCTTTCATTTGGGTCATATTTCCTTGTGTCCTCATTATGGCAGCCTCCCTGTGTTTGTTCCTATGTATTAGGTAGAGCTCCTTTGACTCCATGTCTTGGTAGTGTGGCCTAATGTAGTAGGTGTCCTGTAGGGTCCAGTGGCACAGCCTCCCCTATCTCCCAAGCTGTATATTGGAAGTATGCCCTCCATTTAGGCTGAGTATTCCTTGAGCAGGTCAATGGGAGAGATTTATGTAGTCCAGAGAGCTAGTAGGACTGGCTGTGACCCCCGGCCAGCAGCTACGTTCCTCCGTGGCTTGTGGAGGTGGTTGGGTGGTGCTCTGACATGGTCTGTAACTGTCTACTGGGTGTGAAGGCTCTGGGGTTTTCCAGGTTGTTCAAGCCAAGGTCATCCTCCACCTGTGCTCTGTGTGGGGCCCCTTGGCATAAGCTATAAAACGATCTACAGATGGCTCCTGCTACTGCCAGACTTGGGACCACTCAGCCAGAGGTATGCAGGGGCTGGGCTCAGTTGTAGCTTGTTTGGACGGCTTTAGGAAGGTCTGAAGCCTGTTCTTAGCTCAGCTCTTCATATGGAAAACCCACTGTTACCAGCTCAGGTGGGCCTATAAGTTGATTGGGGCAGATACTTGGGTAATCATTGGGGTGGGGCTTACTGTGTGAGCCAGGGTGATGGATATTCGGATATGGTGCTGCTGTACTGTGGTTCTGTGTTGGAGGGCTCAACAAAGGTACACTAGCCTCTGTCTTCAATTCTGTCTGGGAAGAAGCTGTCCTCCATACTTTGCCCGATACTTTGGTTCCTGCCTGTATGCCACTGGCATCTTTCAAACTGCTGCCCTGATGCAGGAGCCCAGAAGGCGTTAGTAAGTCTGTGTATGGTATGGGGCCCTTTAAGTGGAGAGGGCTGAGCATCTTGCAGATTCTTCTGCTGAAACAATACCCACTGGTTTTTACAGCCAAAAGTTATGGGGACTTACCTTTCTGGCAGTTGAACCCTGGGCTGTGTGGTCTGATATGGGTCTGGGTACCTCCTGAGATATCCCTCCATTCTCCATTTTATACCTGCCACACATGGGTTTGGGGCCAGCCAGTTCCATATCTTCACATCTCTGCCTCTCTGTGCCTTCTAACCATCTGGGTGAATGTGATTTCTTTAACTCCTTAGGTGTCAGACTTCCATACAGCTCGATTTTCTGATGGTTCTGAGTAATGGTTGTTCTGTAGTTTAGTTGTAATATTGCTGAGGTTGTGCGAGGAGGCAAGTCACATTTACCTATGCCTCCATCTTGACTGGAAGTCCTTCCTGTCCCAATTTAAATGTTGCAGTGAGCCACACTAAATGTTGAAAGTGTTGGTACATTTTGTTGCATACCATTGTTCCTATTTATATGCATAAAAGATGTGATTTTTTATTTGTAAGGAATGTATAATGAGACACTAACATGGAAGCATCAGAATTTACTAATAAAACACTGTAATTGAAATCAGGAAATCAGAGTTTTTGTTCTATACGTAAATGTGTGACCACTGTAGCCCATTTTCCATCCAAATAAAATCTAGGTATGAGTAGAGAGTTTAACCATGTCAGGTATGAGTTAAAAGTAAATGATATCTATAATATATATAGTTGTTTAAGTATTCAGAAGAACTTCGTATTTGTTAGTATGCATATGCTAGGTCTTTTTCATGGAAAGTCTTAAAAAAAAGATATTGAAGGAAAATTTAAGGGGACCTCCTAAAAGGTTACAAATAGACTTTTATATTAGTTGTGGAGTAAAAATAAAAAGGCAAGAAAAAAGTATCAAAGAAAAAACACAATAAATAGGAAGCACAAAATAAGACTGTAGAAGTAACTCAATAGACAGAACATACCATTTAAATAACAGAAATGATTAGATTTTTAAAAACTTAAATGCTATGTTTAAGTCACACCTAAAATAAATCAAAGTAGAAAGAGACTATAAAGCATGGAAAACATGCACAGTAATCCCCTTATTCATGGCTTTGATTTGTATAGTTTCAGTTGCCCTGCATTCAACATAGATCCAGAAATACTAAGTAGAAACATTCTAGAAATAAACAATACGTTTTAAGTTACATGTTGTTCGGAGCAGTATATGAAATGTCTGTTTCAGTCATCTCCCTCAGGACATGAGTCATTCCTTTGTCCAATGCATCCATTCTGGATACACTACCCACATATTAGTCACTTAATAGTTGTCTAGATTATCCGATTGACTGTTGTGGTATTACAGTGCTGATGTTCAAGTAACCCATATATTACTTAGTAGCGGCCCCGAAGCATAAGGTAGTGATGTTGCAAATACAGATATGCCAAAAAGAAGGCATCAGGTGCCCCCTTTAAGTTTAAAGGTGAGTATAGTGCAATAAGATTTTGGAGAGAAAGAGAGACCACATTCACTTCACTCAGATTTTTTTTTTAAATCCTCACCCAAGGATATGTTTACTGATTTTAGAGGGGAGGTGGGGGGGTAGAGAGAGAGAGGGAGAGAAAGAAGCATCGACTGGTTTGCCTCCCATATGTGATTGCCCTAGGGATTGAACCTGCAACCTAGGTACGTGCCCTGAACAAGGATCAAATTCTCAACCTTTTGGTGTGTAGTTGAAGCTCCAACCAGCTGAGCCACCCAGCCAGGGCTCAATTCACATAACTTTTATTATAGTAAATTGTTATAGTTGTTCTATACCACTGTACCTGATATTCTTTTTTTACTGTCAGTTATTAATTTTTTATTGTGCCTAATTTATAAAATAAACTTTGTCATAGATACATATGTGTAGGAAAAACAGTATATATAGAATTTGGTACGATCTATTGTTTTGAGGCATCTGTTGGTGGTCATGGAACCTGTCTCCCATGATAAGGGGGTAACTGTTATACTAGACAAATACTAAAAGCAGGTTATAAAAATATTGATGTTAAGGCAAATGTATGTACTAAAAGCTAAAAACACTTTCAGGGCTAAAAAGAGTCATTATGATAAAAAAAGAACAATTCACTAAGAAGGTAAGACTTAAAAAATGTGTGTGTGTACATGTGAGTGTATATGTATAATTTGACAAAATTACAAGGATAAAATTAACAAATCTACAAATGTGAGTGGAAAATTTTATTACAATAAAGAAGTTTGGGATTAGTCAGGGCTCCCCAACCCCTGGGCCACACCAGTAAGGGTCCCGTCTGTGGCTTATTAGGAACTAGGCTGCAAGCGGAGCTTTTCTGAGGTCCCCTCTTGTCTCTCTCCTCTCCCCTCCCCACTCCACAGCAGGAGATTAGTGGCTGGGAGCACGTGAAGCTAACCTGAGCTCCCCCTTTGCCCCACCCGCCCCAGCTTTGCTTCCTGCCCCCCTACACACCCCACGCCTCACTGTCTGTGGAAGAACCAGTCCTGGTGCCAGAAAGGTGGAGGACCGCTAGATTGGGTGATGCGGTATATTTGAACAACACAATTAACAAGCTTGTCAAGGTCATCTTAGAAATACAAAAACTGAACAGATCTATAATCATTAAAGGAATTTTAGGTTTAAAATTTTACCCATAAAAACAAAGAAAATATCCCAGGCCCAAATGGTTTTCCCAGTGTTCCATCAGATCTCCAAGGCAGAGGTAAATCTTATACAAATTTAAGAGAATTAAGAAAGAGAGAGAGAGAGAGAGAGAGAGAGAGAGAGAGAGAGAGAGAGAGAGAGAGAGAAGGAAGGGAAGGAAGGAAAGGAAGGACGAAAGGAAAGAAAGAAAGTAGGCTCTCTAATTCATTTTATGAAATAACTGTAACCTTATTAATATCATGACCAGATAAGGTCAGTGAATAAAGAAAAATAAATGGTGATCCAGTTTTACTTTTATGAAAGTTGAAGTCCTAAACAATGTTTTAGGAAACCAAATCTACATATTATCTAGGAATATATTTTTAAAATTTGTATGTTACATATTATGTCTAAGTTGATGTTTTCCAGAATAACCTGTAGGTGAGCTTTATCATAACAGGAGAAAAACCATGTAATTGTGTTAGTAAATAAGACTACAAGCAATTGATGAAAATTCAATATCCATGCATAATTACAAACTCATAACAAAGTAAGAATAACTTTCTTGACCTGATAATGATACCTGTTAATACCAATAGCAAATATACTTAGTGGTGTAAAACATTAGAATTCACTTTAAAGTCAAGTACCAGGAACAAATGTTCACTGTTACCACTGCTATTGAGCATTTATTTATTATTCCTCCAGTTAAGACTAGACATTGTTCAAAAATCTAAAGGTCAAAATCTAAAAGAGGAGAAGATAATTAATGAGCAATAAGAATGGAAATAAGCGCTTTGAAGAAAAATAAAACAGACAGTGTGAGGGGACGGAACGTAAGAGGGAAGGACCTTCTGAAGTGAGAACATGGAAACAGAAACCTGAATGACGCAGGCATTAGACCACATGTGGAGAAAGAACATTCCAGGCATTGAGAACACAGCGCACCGGTGCTCTGAAGTAAGGCCACATTTGGCCTTTTTCTAGGAATAAAAAGCAGGGACGTCAGTGGAATGACTAAGGGGGAGAACAGTTGTAGGACTTAACATGTGGCCCTGTAGGGCATGTAAGAATTTGGGATTTTATTCTGAGTGGGTTGGGAAGTCATTGGAGGTTTTTGAGAAGAGAAACGGTTCATCTGACTGCCTTTGGAAAGGATCAGAGCTGCTATGTAGAGAATAGGCCTTGCAGGAGTGGGGGTGAGTGCAAAGCAAATGAATTAGGACGTTATGCCAATTGTAAAGGTGAGAGACGGCATGGTTTGTATTAGAGAAGATGCAATTAAAGTGTTGAAAAGTGTTTGGATTCTGATGGACAAAGTGGCTGCAAAGTTTGGAAACATCCGTAACTATTTTACATGTATAATAATGTAATATGAATAAGCCATTTACTCTGTATTCATCTAAGTTTCCAGATTTAGTGATCACCCTGTATTGCTAATGTAGAGCCAGTGAGATTTGTTAATGGATTAGTTAAGAAGTTCAAGGGAGGAGAGGAGCCCAGGATGAGTCCAGCGCTATTGGCCAGAGCAACTTGAAGAATAGAACTGCCATTTACCAAGAAGAGGAAGATGAGGAAAAGAACAGATCTATCTACCTTGGATACCAAGAGTTTTGTTTGGATATGTAATTTTTGGGACATCTGTCTCTGTAGAGATGTAGAGTGGCATTTTGATGTTAAGTCTGGATTTTAAGGGGAAATTCGTCTTAAAAATTTGCTAGTCATTCTGTTACCTATTTCAGGAATGCCTAGCTCAAAATTAAAAGTACACAAGTTGATGAGAGAAACAAAAATTTTCATTATTCCCAGATAAAACTTGGTACGATGTAGTGGTTTAGAGCACAGGCTTGGGAGCCCAAATGGCTGGGTTGATATCTCAGTTCTGTAATGTCCTAAGTGTGACTTCCAGTAATTTACTTAGTATTCCTTTGTGCTTTGTTTTTAAATCTGTGAAATAGAAATAATACCTACACACATTTTTGTAAGGATTAAATTAATACCTATAAAGTGCTTAGAGCATCACTTGGCACATAGTAAGAGCTCAATAGACATTAGCTCATTGTTATGATCATCATAACACCATTATTATAATTATCGTGATTAAATTATCTACATAGAAAATCCTAAAGGATACACAGAAAACTATTAAATATTAAATAAATTAGCAAGGTTGCCAGGTGTAATACTAGGGTGTAATAAAGTTCCTGAACATCAGCTACTTTAAGAAAATGTAGAGTTTTTTAAAGTATATTTTATTGATTATGCTATTACAGTTGTTCCATTTTTTTCTCCCCTTTCTCCCCCCTCCACCCTGCACCCCACCTCCCTCAAGCAATTCCCCTCCTTCCTTAGTTCATGTCCATGGGTCATACATATAAGTTCTCTGGCTTCTCCATTTCCCATATTTTTCTTAACCTCCCCCTGTCTGTTTTGTACCTGCCATTTATGATTCTTACTCCCTGTACCTTTTCTCCGTCTCTCCCCTGTCCCCTCCCAGTTGATAACCCCTACATGTGATCTCCATTTCTATGATTCTTTTCCTCTTCTAGTTGTTTGCTTAGTTTGTTTTTGTTTTAGGTTCAGTTGTTAATAGTTGTGAGTTTGTTGTCATTTTACTGTTCATAATTTTGATCATCTTCTTTTTCTTAGGTAAGTCCCTTTAACATTTCATATAATAAGGGCTTGGTGATGATGAACTTCTTTAACTTGACCTTATCTGGGAAGCACTTTATCTGCCCTTCCATTCTAAATGGTAGCTTTGCTGGATAGAGTAATCTTGGATGTAGGTCCTTGCCATTCAAGGACTTTGAATACTTTTTTCCAGCCCCTTCTTGCCTGTAAGGTTTCTTTTGAGAAATCAGATGATAGCCTTATGGGCACTCCTTTGTAGGTAACTATCTCCTTTTCTCTCGCTGCTTCTAAGATTGTCTCCTTCTCCTTAATCTTGGGTAATGTAATTATGATGTGCCTTGATGTATGCTTCCTTGGGTTCAACTTCTTTGGGACTCTCTGGGCTTCCTGAAATTGCTGGAAGTCTATTTCCTTTGCCAGATTGAGGAAGTTCTCCTTCATTATGTTTTCAATATCTTGCTCTTCCTCTTCTCCTTCTGGCACCCCTGTGATTTGGATGTTAGAACATTTAAAGTTGTCCTGGAGGTTCCTAAACCTCTCCTCCTTTTTTTGAATTCTTGTTTATTCATTTTATTCTGGTTTAATGTTTATTTCTTCCTTCTGTTTCAAATCATTGGTTTGAGTCCCAGTTTTCTTCCCTTCACTGTGGGTTCCCTGCATAGTTTTCTTTACTTCACTTTTTATAGCCTTCACTTTTTCCCTCTATTTTTGCAACCATACTCAACCATTTCTGTGAGCATCTTGATTACCAGTGTTTTGAACTCTGCATCTGATAGGTTGTCTGTCTCTTTATTACTTAGTTGTTTTTCTGGAGTTTTGATTTGTTCTTTCATTTTAGCCATATTTCTTTGTCTTAGCACACTAGTTAGATTATAAGGGGTGGAGGCGTAGGTATTCGCCAGGGTGGGGACAACTTTCCTACATTGTGGCTGTATGTGGGGGAGGGTTCCTAGAGGGAACAGTGCTGCTTTCTGGACTCTCACCCTGCTTTCAGTCACTTCCTCCACTACCCATAAGCGAATTAAGCCCTTTGAGATGCTGCACTGATTCCTGCGTGGGTGGACTTGTGTATATTCTAGGACCTGGTGGCCACTCCAAGAGACTCTCCTATGAGACTGGCCATTTCTCCAGCCTCCACAACCCCCACAGATTTTTACAGCCAGAGGTTTGAAGCTTTATTTTCTGCTGCTGGAACCCTGGGTTGCTCGGTCTGTTTTACTCCCCAGTTGTTGTTCCTGGCTTGTCCATACCTGGATGTGGGACTGCGTGGTGTGCTAGCTGCTGCCTCACCTGCCAGATGCACTAGCCACCACCTTGCTGCACATCATCTCTACCCCGGCTGCCTGGCTGCGCCCCTTCTACTGGTCTAGATGAATGTTTCTTTAACTCCTTGGTTGTCAGACTTCCATACAGTTCTATTTTCTGGCAGCTCTGGTTGTTTTTTGTTTTTAAATTGGTTGTTATTTTTCTTTTGGTTGTGTAAGAAGCAAAGCCTGTCTACCTATGCCTCATCTTGGCTGATAAAATCAGAAAATGTTTTTAAGGAATTGTAGTATCAGCAAGATGTATTAATATTTGGAAATCTAACAAAGATTTGCATATCCTTTATGGTGATAACTAAAATACTTCTTTGGGAGACAGGAAAGAAACCTGAGTAAATTAAAAGATCCCGTATTTTTAAATAGGGAGACTCAATATCAGGAAAATGATAGTTATTCCCAGATTAATCTGTAAATTCAGTGTCATTTCAAGCAAAATCTCAACAGGATCTTTTATAGAGCCTAAGAAGCTAATCTTGAAATTTATATGAGAAAAAGGAGGAGGGTCAAGAATGGCCTAGATCAGGGGTGTCAAACTCATTTTCACTGGGGGCCACATCAGCCTCATGGTTGCATTCAAAGGGCCAAATATAAAGCTCCTTGCCCGTAGTTAAGGAGTAGTTCCATTTATACAGTCCTAAAATTACATTTGGCCCTTTGAAGGCAACCGTGAGGCTGATGTGGCTTCTCGTAAAAATGAGTTTGACCCCCGTGGGCTAGATAATTCTAAAAAGACCAAAATGGAAGGGAACTTGTCTTATCAAATAATTCAGTTATAAATAAAACATTGTAACAGGCATAGATAAATAGAGTAATGGAATCATTAAGAAGCATCTAAGAATAGACCCAAATAATATGTAGGAAATTTATAGATGGAAAGAACAGGTGGCTCAAAAAGGGGCACTGGGAAATTGTACTGTCTATATAGAAAAAGATTAAATTAGATCTTTACCTCGCTCCTTACAAAAAAATTTTTGTAATTATATACAAAAATATAAATGTCAAATGGAAAAAACCTTAATGTGAAAAGCAAAAATCTTAAAACTGTTAAAAGTTATATACATATACATACAAAGGAGTGTGTATACATACATACAAAAATACATATATATATATATATATATATATAGAGAGAGAGAGAGAGAGAGAGAGAGAGAGAACATATTGTCTCATATTTCTTTCAATTTTGTATTGTATTGGTTTCAGGTGTACAGCTTAGTAGGAATAATGCACTTTCTTTTGTTTTATTACAGTGTATCCTAGCCTAAATTTTGGCAGTAAGACACAGCAGACATTCGGCAGTCAAACAGAATGTACTTCATCATACTCTGGCCCAAATCCAAGTCCAGGAGCCTGCATCCTTCCACCCTATCCTTTCTCATCACCTCGAAGTAGCCCAAAACACACATCTCTTACTGTATCTCCGAAGAAGTCTCAGGATAATTCTGTTAATTTCTCAAATCCCTGGCCTCTTAAAAGCTTTGACGGAATATCAAAGCCAAGTCCTCAGAAAAAGGTTGTCAGCCAAAAATCATCTGGCCCCGCAGGAAGAAATGATGGTAAAAATTAATGCTTTTTTTTCAAATTTGTTTTTATGCTTTAAGTTAGGGTTATTAGATCTTTGAAAGCTTGTAAATTGCATTTATTTCTGTGGAAATATTTAACAGTATGTTAACTAGATCAAATGTGTAATATAAAATTGACTTGAAATTGTCAGTTCTTTTTCTCATATTGCCATTTAAGAATCCTTTTTCAGAACTACGCAATAAATAATGCTTTGTAATGGACATGACCTTGAACAGGCAACCTTGAACAGCCTGAGAACCTACTGATGAATTTTAGCTTTACAAATATAAAATGTCATTCATATAAATACTATAATGTCTAGTATTCATGCAATAATTATGGAATGCTTGGTGTGTGTTAAAATTATTTTCATGAGTTTAGTTTTTAAGTAAAATACTCCTAACAATAGCCTACTCCAAAATCATGAAATCAGCATATAAGTTTATTCAAGGCAGATTCAGTGTCAAATAAAAATCTGCTAAAGGCAACCCCTATGTTGCACATGGTTTTCTATCCTCAGTGTCTGAGGTAAGATGTTTCACCTTTAAACGATGCTAATGTTCCACTTTGTAACATAAGGTCACTTTAACTCATAGTCAATTTTATCACTTTGTGTTAGCACTGAACCTTCATTCCCTTGTAGTAATAATTTCTTTCTGAATTAGTCTTTCCTACAAGATCAAATATCGTATTGAAAGCTGAGACATTATTCAACTTGTTCTCAGTGACCAGTGTCATTACTGCTTTGCATATAGTAGTCCTTCAAATGTTGTTTATATAGTTAAATCAAGCAAGAAAAATAGCTGTTCTAGTTTATTATGGACATTACCTTACAAATAATAGTCATGGTGATATGTATGAAGATAGAATTTTCACTTGGTATTTAATATTTTTGTTTATATAAATAAATTTGTGGGGGCTCATTTTTGTTATGTTCGTTCAGGGAACAGTGATACTTTTACCTCATTTTAAGTAGTTATCTATTTCTAATAAAAGATAATGTGACTTTTAATTTAAAAATACCATATTCTAAACAGTTGTGATTAAAACTTCCACTTCTCTGAAATTAAAAAAAAGGTAAAAAGTAAAATATACATTTTTTTTATGCAGGAGAAAATTCTCAAGAAAAACCTTCTCCAGTTCAACTTACACCTGCTTTGGTGAGATCACCATCCTCCCGACGGGGCCTGAATGGGACTAAGCCTGTCCCTCCCATACCAAGGGGAATCAGCCTTTTGCCTGATAAAGCCAGTTTAAGCACAGTGGGACCCAAAAAGAAAGAGCCTGATGATATTTGGAAGAGTGAGAAAGATAGTCTTAAAATTGATCTTTCAGAATTAAATATCAAGGATAAAGATTTGGATCAAGAAGAGGTTAGAACTAAATATTGTTTCTAATTATTTTTAAATGCATGTAATTTTCTATAATACAGTAGTTTTATTTGAGTAAAAATCAAGTAGTGTTTCATCCCAATACATGTCTTCTTATTTACAAAAATATTTCACATTCATTTTGGAAAATGTGGAAACTTTAGTGAAGTACTAGGAAGAGAATTCATCACACCAAATCCCACTTCCCAGAATAATTTAGTGTTAACACACTATAATGTGTTTTATTTAAAGTATTTCTTCTATGTATATATATATATATTGTTTTGTTTGTTTGTTTTGTTTTCTTTTTAATTAAAGGTGCCCTGGCCAGGTATCTTAGTTCGTTAGAGCATCACGCCAATACATATGCCAGATTGTGGGTTCAATCTCCAGTCAAGGAATATACAGGAAGCAACCAGTGAATGCATATGTGGGTAGAGCACAAATCAATATCTGTCTCTGTCTCTCTCTCCCCCTGCTTCTCTCTCTCTCTCTAAAATCAATAATAAATAAATTTAAATTAAAAGTAAGAACAATATAGCAATGTACTCTTGCATTAACCCTTCCCAAATGAAAATTTGTCATTTGTTTCTGTTTTGTAAATAAATGAGACACATAGGACTATACTTTCAGGATCATTTCTTTTTTCATTTTTCTTTTTTTTAGTATATTTTTAAAAAATCTTTTTATTTTATTTATCTTTAGATGGGAAGGGAAAGAGAGAGGGAGAGAAATAGCAATGTATGGTTGCCTCTTGTGCATCCCTTGCTGGGAACTGGCCTGCAACCCAGGCATGTGCCTTGACTGGGAATCGAACCGTGGTTGTTTGGTTCCCAGGCCTGTGCTCAATCCACTGAGCTACACCAGCCAGGGCCAGGGGTCATTTCTATAGTTCGTGAAATAAAAGAGACATAATGTAGTTCCCTCCCCATTCTTGAGCATGTCTTTTGTGCATGTGTGCAAGTTTATTTATCTTATGAAATTGAGATCATATTGGATACTCATCTTTGAATCCCAGGTCATTCCATTTAAACTATAAAAATGTATTGCCAATATGATAACTACATTTTAATATGCCAGAGAAGGAATGTGGCTGCTACATTACTTTGGATTCAGAGCACTATTTTCATAGATGCTTCCTTTTTATCATTTCAGTTTGCCTGATGTCAGGTTTAAAGCAGTGTTTTACATTATTAACTATGTAAACTGAAACACTAGATATTGATCATTTTGTGGTCTTTTTTAATGAATTTTAAAGATATAAGCATCATGTACAGATTGTTTGCTCAATAAAAATAAATATTAATGCATATTTTAAGAGCATTTCTTTAATAATAAGTGTGTATAAAACTAATAAGGTACCTAAATTGGTTCCTGATGAGTTAGTCATTCCAAATTCTAACTGCTTTTAAAAATCTTTCCTTATTTTTGTGTTTATCTTTTCATTATCTTTCAGTGGTACTTGGAAGGGAATTTATTTAAAGAAAAAACTTAAAGAAGAGGCACTTAACTATAATAATTCATAAATGTCACGTGATTATATATTTTTGCATTGTGTTTGTAACTTAAAAATAAATAAGTCTTTTTCTCTAATTGTATAATTGAAAGGGTAATTAAAAAAATTTTTTTTAGAGACAGAGAGGAAGAGGGAGAGACAGAGAGAGACAGGGAGAGAGTAGTAGAAACATTGATTTGTTGTTCCACTTGTTTATGCCTTCATTAGTTGATTCTTATATGTGCCCTGAACAGGGAACGAACCCACAACCTTGATATATTGAGACAGCGCTCTAACAAACTGACCTACCCAGCCAGGTCAAAAGCGTAATTTTTTAAATACAATTATTAGTAAATATAAGAGGATACTACTGTTTTTGGATATTGATCTTTCAAAAATTTACTAGAGAAATGGCCATAGTGTTGAATCAGCTATTGTAATTGTTATAATCAAAATGCAAACAAAACATAGCTTGTGTATATTTCTGTGTTCCTTAATTTGTTCATATTTTTATTCCCAACTTTAATGTATTAGTTTCAAATAATGATTTCTGCTCTGCACTCCTAGAAATACTTGGCTTTAGGAGTTACATAAAGTGATCTATTATTCTCTAAACTCATAACTCTGGCAAGGTGGATGTGAACTTCACTATTTAGAAAATGGATTACTTTTTGCTAATCTCATAGAACTTCTAAATAGCCACAAAAGCACACAAGTGATGTAAGGTTAGCTGTACTCTGTGACTTTAACTCACTCTGCTGCCTAACATCTGATTCAGTGATTCATTTATTAATTGAATTATTGCAATATGTTAGTCTTTGTGCCCAGTGCTGGAAATGCCATCGTGACTAATAGCTTGAGATCCTTCCTTTTCAGGAGTGTACAATCAGTGGCTTTGTTTATAAATAACCAAGTGATGAAATCTTTATTTATACTAGGTGCAGAAATATTAACATCCATCTGGTTAGTACTGGATTGAAGAAAAGTGGCTAGCTAGATTTGGTTTATGTATGTAAAAATCTAAGAATAACTTTTACTAATATAATTATTTCATAAAGTTAATTATTTTTATTTTTTCTTAGATGCAGAGCTCTCTTAGGTCCCTCCGTAACAGTGCAGCTAAGAAAAGAGCAAAACTGAGTGGCAGTACTTCTGATCTTGAAAGCCCTGATTCTGCAATGAAGCTTGACTTGACTGTGGATTCTCCATCTCGATCTTCCTCTCCAAACATCAGCTCTTACAGTGAAAGTGGAGTTTACAGCCAAGAATCATTGACTTCTTCTCTGTCTACTACTCCCCAGGGAAAGAGAATAATGTATTTTATGTTTTGACTTGTTAAATGAAGGCTAATCTGTAATCTATTTCTGAAGCTGTATTATCATATTTGAAAAAAAGCTTTAAAACAGTTTTCTAATTTTTAAGGTGTTAAAATACATTTAAAGGACAATGGAAAAGTTTATACATATTACTTTGCTTCCCTTTGGTTTGAGATGGCAGTGGAGAGAGACAACACAGTCCCAGCTGTAATCTAGGGCACCTAAATTAATATGTATGATATCTAGTCTCCCAAGCCCCATTTTTTCGACTGCCTGTCTAAAATTTACCACAGTATTCCTTGTTTTTTAGCTCTTCTATGGGTCATTGACTCTTTAATTTAAAACTCAGCACCAGTTCCCTCTAATTTATGCATCAACACCACCTAGCTGTTACTCTACTGTTTCTTATATTCCATTATGTTGTAGAAACGTAGGACTTCATGCCATAGCTTTTGCAGTCCTCTTAGGTGTCATCTTAAAGCAATAGTGTTGGAATTGGAGTCCTGGCAACCCCACACTGACAGAGAATATTTTGTAGTGTAGCAATCTGACAGATTTTTTTTACCTCAATAAACTCTTAAGTCTTAAACAGTGATCCCAACTTTATTTGTGAGATCTCTGTGACAAAATTTTAGGATTTTAGAGAATCCTTTCCTTCTTTATTATAGACAATAACCTAAGAATGGAATTGTTCGGTCATAGGGTAGATATACATTTACTTTTTCAGTAACAGTTTTCTGTGATGCTTTTGTAATTTTACATTCCCAACAGTCATGTGGGAGAGTTCTAATTGTTTCACATATTTGTTAGCACTTGTCAGACTTTTACATTTAATTTTCCTTTAATTTTATCCTGAATCATTTTTATATACAACCATTAGATGTAAATATTTGAAATTAAATTTATTTTCACTTAAGTAAACTAGAAGCACAATAAATAGAAATTGCATAGTCAAAAGAGAGATGGTATTCTATTAACTTTAATGAAAAAAGGTGTTTTATTTCAGCAGTTTATAAAATTAAATTGAATTTTTGTGTCATGTTAGAAGTTGTTCTCATCCTGTGATTTCATTTTCATTATTAATTTAAATAGCTTATTTTGCAGTTTTGCAATTTTTTTTTCTACTAGAAAGTCCTTTATTGTAATTACCTAGGTAGACTAATGCAACATTTTTACAAAATGAATTTGGAATGGTTATGTGAGCTGGTAAAGTAACTATTTTTTCATTGTTATGAAACATTTCAAATATATACTTATCTTTTTCAAATACATATTTACCTTTTAGACCTAAAGTCCTTCCCTTAACTTCCATGAATGTGAAATTTTATGTTATATACTACTACAGTTGCAAGGTCCTGTAATTTGGTACCCAGTTGGGAAAAGAAATTCATTTGATACTCTAACATTTAGAATTCACTGTTCCCTCTGTTGCCTCATGGAATTAATTTCTTCCGATACTGAACCCTGTGAGGAGTGAGTTCAATATACCTTTGTATGTGGACCGAATTATCTTTAATGAATTTAATATTTCTGCATTTAAGTTTAGTAGCTTTAGAGCAATTATTCCCAAGCAGCTCACATCCTGCCTTTAGAATCATGGCCAAAGAAAGCCACTACTACTTCATATAGGGCCTTCGTCCTTATGTGGTTTGGGGAGAAAAAATTGTTGAGAACCACCCTTCTAGAGACTGAAATACTTTCTTTCATACAAGTGAATTATACTGAGTATAAATGTAAATTTACAGTAATTCGTTCCAGAGAAATTACTCTTCTAAAATTTTTAACTGACTTTCTAGCTAGGCCAATGAACAAATAATGCCTACCCAATTATGAAGAATTTTACTCCTTCATAATAACTCTTGTTTATGATATCTGTCATTGGACTACTGACCTTAGAACACTTATTTAAAAGTTTCTTTACAGTAAGATTAACATTCTTTGGTTTGCTTTCTTTGTGAAACAAGGCCTGTAGGCCTTTTATAAAGTCAGGAAAATAAAGCAAATGGTAGTCCAAGAGGAAATTGGTATTATTTACTAAACTTATTTGTTGCTGATCTCTTATTTATCACATAGTTAAGTCTCTTTTTATATTATTATATATGAAGGAAGATAGTATATTAGGTAATTAGAATCATTTTATTTAGTTTGGAATGGACTCTCTTTGGATGAGTTGTTTTTTGGACCCAACAGAAGATTATTACAGTAAAAGTTGGAGAGTTTTACATTCCTTTGGCTATCATCTCATGAATAATTAAGAATGACTATGTTAAAAAGTTTGGAAGTTCAAAAGGTGAACTAGGAGTACCAATAAAAAAGAATGCTTGATTTAAGATCATAAAAAGTTTATTGAAATTACTTTGTTTAATTGTAGGTCAGATGTATTTCCAACATTTGGATCAAAACCTTGTGTGACAAGACTTTCTTCTGCAAAGAATAAAATCTTCCAGATAACTGACCAAAGCCCCAGTATAGGTATTGTGTAACAGCTTTATAAATATGATTTATAGAAAGTATGATTTTTATTGTAAGTGATGTCAAAAATGATAATGAATACATTTCAGAGTTAGAATTTTATAGTTACCAGTCTGTTCTCTATATCCTTAACCTTTTTTTTATTCCACGTATAAAGAAGAGTGTACAGTATTTTTGTCTCTTTCTGTCTGTCTTATTTCACATATTGTAATGCTCAGAAGCTTCATCCATGTTGTTGTAAATAGCAAGATTTCATTCTTTTCTTATGGCTAATATTCCATTGTGTATATGTATCACATCTTTTTAATCCATTCATCCATAGATAGATACTTACCGTATTTTTTGGACCATAAGACACACTTAGGTTTTAGAGGAGGAAAATAGGGGGAAATATTTTGAAGCAGAAAATGTGTTAAAATGTTTAATAACATAAATGACATAATATTTCACCAATGTAAATAAGTGTAAAACTACATTCGGACTATAAGATGCACCCCCATTTTTCCTCCCAAATTGGGGGGGTGTGTCTTCTAGTCTGAAAAATATAGGTAAGTTGTTTTCATGTCTTGGCTAATGTAAATAATTCTGCAGTGAACGTGGAAGTGCAGATTCCTTTTCAAGGCAGTGATTTGGTTTCTTTGGATATATACCAAAAACTGAAGTTACTGGATCACATAGTAGTTCTGTTTAATTTTTTGAGGAACCTCCATACTGTTTTCTATAATGGCTGCACTAATTCCCACCAACAGTGCATAAGTGTTCTCTTTTGTCCACATCTTCACCAATACTTTTTATTTCTTGTCTATTAGATAATAGCCATTCTAACAGGTATGATGTGATATATCATGATTTTTATTTGCATTCACCGGATGATTAGTGATGCTGAGCATCTTTTCATGTGCCTGTTGGCCATTTTTACATTTTCTTTGGAAAAATTTTTGTTCAGATCTTCTGCCCATTTTTATTTATTTTATTTTATTTTAATTGTTGTTCAGGTACAGTTTTCTGTCTTTTACTCCCATCCCCCCAGTGCTCCCCACCTCCCTCCCATTTCTGCCCCCCTTAGTTTTTGTCCATGTGTCCTTTATACTTGTTCCTGTGACCCCTTCCCCTTTCCCCCTGAAATTCCCTCCCCTTTCCCCTCTGGTTACTGTCAGCCTGTTTTATATTTCAATGTCTTTGGTTATATTTTCCTTGCTTGTTTTATTGCTTAGGTTAAAGTCTTCTGCCCATTTTTAAATTGGATGTTAATTTTTTTGCTATTGAGTTGCATGAATTTCTTAAATATATTTTGGAAATTGACCCCTTAGCAGATATGTTATTTGCAAATATTTTCTTTCAGTCTGTAAATTGCCTTTTCATTTTGTTGATGATTTTTTTTTTTTTACTGTGCAGAAGCTTTTCAGTTTGATGTAATCCCACTCACTTTTTTAACTTTTGTTGCTTTTACTTTTGGTGTCCATTCCAAAAAAGTATCACTAGGCCTGATGTCAGGGAACTTACCACCTAATCCATTTGGGTTGATTTTTATGTATTTTGTTTTTTGTTTTTTTTATAATCCTCACTCAAGGATATGTTTCTAGTTGACTATTTTTTTCCAAGAGAAATATCAATGTGAGAAAGAAACATTGATCAGGTTGCCTGCTATATGGGACCCAACCGAGGGTCGAACCTGCAACCTTTTGGTGTACAGGACAATGTTCCAACCAACTGAGCAACCCAGCCAGGGCTAAAAATTTATATTTTATTATTACTACTTAGTGGTTTACCTAAGAGCTATATATAAAAATGGATGGTGGCTCAAATATATATTACCTAGGGTTTTCATTTAGTAGACATTTTGTGGTTTTTCTCAGCTATAGAGTAGTAGTATAGGGTGGTCAGTTTAAACATTCAAACATATAGATTAAAATTTGTTAAAAAGAGGTCTGTGTAGGGTTTTGATTTATTTTTAATTCAAATAGGAGTGTAACATTTGGGAATTTATAATATGTCAGGCACTGTGCTAAGCCCTTTACGTCTGTTTTCTTCATTTCATACTCACAACAGTTCTGGAAGAAGTACTACTATTATCCCCATTTTATACATAAGGTTAGGTTTGTTGCCCAGGTTCTGTCAGTGGTTTAAATAGCGGTGCTATGATTTAAAGTCAGGAAGCTCTTAGTCACTGTGTAGTGTACTGCCTTACCAGCCAGACAAGGATAGACCCGTGACACAAGAGTGGGAGCAAAGAGAGAAATGAGAAATATAGGTACCTCTCAAGACACAGTTTAAACATTCTAGGTAATTTTTTTTCTTTCTGTTGTCAAGTTTAAACTGTCATTTAAACATTAAATGCTTGTCATATTTCTAAATATATATATATATATATTTGAATATCTCTTTAACGTTGAATTTTATATTTCACCGTAATTTTAAAGCCTGTTTTATAAAATGTTGTAGGATGACTTATAATAAATGTTCTTACCTGCTAGTAAGTAAAAAGTATTAAAAAATTTAAAATAAGGTACAATTTAAAAAATATTGTAATATTATAATTTCAACTGCTATGTTACTGACATTTTTAAAAGGCTAGAAGGCAATATAGACTTAGAGGGGAAGTATGTATCTCTCTATCACATTACCTGTCATTCAAATAAATATTTTTATGTACTTTATTTTATAGGGATTACAACAACCAATGTAAGCATAAGTGGTCAACGTATGAACGCTGGGTTTGGATGTGGTGATTTTGAAGATAGTAGGTCATACGACATTTCATCTGGTGTTTTAAAAGTACAAAATAAGGAACATCCAAGACATAAGCATACAAAAGGTTGGTAAATTTCATGACAAGTTAAATTTTTAAATTGAATGTCTCTAAATCAGAATCTTCCCTAAGCATGCCAATAAACATTAACTGAGATTTCTCCATTTTGAGATTTTTTCCTCTTACCCTTCTGCTGATAATGTTGTTACTTAAATAATTTTGCTGAGTAGGAGAACACACAAATTCATCTCTTGGCTTATGGGCTTGCCTGAGGAGCCATTGCAGGGTAGCAACTGCCTAGCAGGTTAAAACTAGGGAATCCTTACTGATACTGTCCCCTACCCCCTACAGAACACACACACTCACACTTTTTAAATGAGACGTTTTACCACTAAGATGCGGTGGAGAAATCATCTAGTAAATGGCTCTCAAATGCCTACTTAGGCTGCAGCAGTGAGTAAAACTACAAACAGGAATGTGTAGTAATTTCCCTGTGGGAGAACCTGGTAAGGCCTCTTTGTTTTCCCTAATAATTTACATGTTTTGTTTTTTTTTAACTTAGTTAGCAAGTAGCATTTCTGTTACTGCCCTGCCCATGTTTCAGAGATCTTATTATAGCTACATTTTAAAAATTTCCCTTTGAGTAAGGAGTGATTTTGAAGGGTATAAATATTTAAATAGAATAATTAGAAGTCATCCAGTAAGTGTAAGTGTAATCATCCAGTAAGTGTAAGAAGCTGTCATTTTTTTTGTATGACAGCAGTGGTTGTAATAAGGTCAACTTTTGTTATTTCTGATATCTTAAGTCATATGTGTACAGGCAGTTAGGCTGCACATGTCTATATTTTGGACATGTATAGGACATGTATTTTTTTGTGGAAATAACTCAAATTAAGAGATCTCGAATAGAAACTTTTTTTTGTAAATTCCTGAACATTTAATCCATAATATAATTCAATATCTTCTTTGTGGAAGAGATCAGTTATTCATTGTGGTTTTTTCTTTAAAGATTGTATTTATTTCTTTTTAGAGAGAGGAGAAGAAAGAGAGAGAGGGAGGGAGAGAAACACCAATGGCGTGGTTGCCTCTTGCATGCCTCCTACTGGGGACCTGGCCTGCAACCCAAGCATATGCCCTGACTGGGAATTGTACTGGTGACTGTTTGGTTCTCAGGCCAGCACTCAGTACACACCAGCCAGGGCAGTTATTCATTGTTTTTATAAAAGAGAATGACAGGGGTTTTTTTTTCATATTTATTTTTATAATGATAATTGTTTTGAAATAATTGCTAAATATATTCATTCACTGCAAGTGGTATCCATTTTTGGATAGCAGAATCATAAAAATATGTATATCTTTTGACCAGCAGTTAATTCTGCTCCAGAAAATTACTTCACATTCACACTTACAATTCTAAACCAAACATGATCTCTGTAGTCAACGGGAATAAACGTGTTCAAACCCAAACTTACCTTCCTTTCAGACCTGTTTCTCTTCCTTTGTTACCATTTCTGTTAGTAGCATCAGCATTTTCCCAGTTATGGAGACTTAAAACTTTAGCATCTTTTCTTTACCCTCCAAGTTTATTCAGTGGCCCATCCTACCAATAGTTCGCAGTTTAACTTGGGCCTTCATTTCCTCTCCCTGATAATTACAGGAGTTTTCAGCTCAGACATCTTGCCTTTTATTTTTTGTCCCTTTTTATGCAGGCTGCATACTCAACCAGAATTCTCTTTCTTAAGTAAAGACACCCTCTCTCGCATTTTCAGAATCTTTAGTGGTTCCCTGTTCCCACATAATAAATTTTCTACTCTGTAGCTTAATTTTTTATATCCTTAAGAATCTTACCTTTAGCTTAACTTTTTTTTTTTTTTGCATGATTTCTTACTGGTGTGCCACCTTTCATGTCCTATGCTTTCGCATCTTTAATCCTAGCAGTTTTCTTAGTTAGCATGTGTAGTCTGCCTACTTGCCCTTTCCCAACCTTATTGTGTCCAGATCCTCTCTGCTCTTTGAATACTGGCTGAAAAGCCACTTCTTTAGAAAGCTTTCCCCACTGTCCTGGGCTGAAGTAGGTTAAGATACTTAAAGATAAAGATACTATTATCTTTACATCCCTCTTATGCTTTGTATATAAAGGTGTCCAGTGCCACATGTTAAAGGAATGGAGTGGTGGTGAGCCATCCAAAACTAATAGTGTAGCCATGGGCACAGTCACTTAAAAATTACATTCTCAAATCTGCTTAAATACTGAGTGCATTGGTACAGTGAATGAAAAGGCTTCCAAAAGAACTGTCCAATGAGTTGCATATGTGAGTGAATTCATATTGTAAGAAAACTCAGACTTTTATAAGATTAGATCTGAGAACCACCTCTTTTTCCTATTCCTCTCCTCTGCTGGTTACCCTTTGAACCTGCTCATTTTCTAGCATGATAGCAATCTGGAGCCCAATGAATGACTTGAGAAACTGATTAATAATGGATGCTTAGCATGTCAGCAAACTAGATTCCATGAGTTAATATTTTCTCTTTCTCTATTTGAATATATTGGACAGAATTAACAAAAAGTAATTGTATAAGGATAGTTTATATGTAAAGAGTCTTTTAAAATATTTTCCTTTATATTTTAGAAGTGAAATTTGAGCAATATTTCTTTCAATACATCTTTGTGTAGAAGAAAATATAGTGTAAAAAGTAAAAGTAACATTAAAAATGATTAATTATGTCAGCCTCTCTGATAAATGAAGTTAAATTACTTGAAGATAACATGTTCTTTGTATATTTTCTCATGAAATTTGTCTAATTGTTGAATCATCCCTTGGTAGTTTATATATAAACTTTATGTTTGTGGATTATTGTTGAGGAAATTGTTTCAGTTACTGAAACTTTCTTCCCTTTGTTATTGAACACCTGTTGGGGCTATCTGATGTTTCTGTTAGTTGGCATGTGCTGTCACAGTGAACATTAATTTTGATTATTCCCAACTATACTTAAAGGAAAATATGAAAAATCATCACCTACATGGGTTTCTTTCTTTAATCTCTGCCATGTTTACACGTAGCCAAAACAAGTCATTAGCTTTAGCAAGTTAGCAAAGTAATTTATCTGCTTAATTTTTGTCACATTTTATTTATTAACTAAGTATTTTTGTCTGATACATATAATTATTGCCTTTTTTCATGTTCATACAAAGATATGAGTATACATAAATAGGTTTTTCAAATAATAAATATACTGTACATGTTCTACTCTTTCCTTTTTTTTACTTTAAATATATATATATATTTTATATATATATATAAAAAAAATATATATATATATTTTTTTTTACTTATACTTGACCTACACTGTTATATTAGTTTCAGGTGTACAACACAGTGATTAGACATTATATAACTTACTGATTAGCCCACTAAATCTACAACCCATCTGACACCACATAATTACTACAGTATTATTGACTATAGTCTCTATGCTATACTTTGCAATCTCATGACTGTTCTGTAACTACCAGTTTATACTTTGAAATCCCTTCACCTTTTTCACCATCTCCCCAACATCCCTTCCATCTGGCAACTGTCAGAATATTCTCTGTATCTAAAGTCTATTTCTGTTCAGCTTGTTCATTTATTTTGTTTTTTAAGTTCTACATGTCAGTGAAATCATACAACATTGTATTCCTCTGTCAGACATATGTCACTTGGCATGATACCTTCTAGGTGTACCCATGATGTTGCAGATAGCAAGATTTCATTCTGTTTTTATGTCTGTATCATATTCCATTGTACATATCCATCACTGCTCTCTTTGTTCATCTGTTGATGGACATTTAGGTTGCTTCCATATCTTGGCTGTTGTAAATAATGCTGCATTGAACATATGGATGTATATATCTTTTTGATTTAGTGCTTTCGGTTTCTTTGGATAAACACCCAAAACTGGAATTGCTGGGTCCTTCTTTGTCTCTTGTTAAATAGTCTTTGTTTTAAAGTCTATTTCATCCAGTATTAGTATTGCTACCCCAGCTTTTGATCGTGTGCTTGTTTGTTTCTATTTTCAGGGAATATCCTTTCCACCCCTTTAACTTTCAGTCTTTATGTATGTGGGTTTTTAAAAAAATACTTTATTTATTTATTTTTAGACAGAGGGGAAAGGAGGGAGAAGGAGAGAGAGAGCGGTATCAATGTGTAGTTGCCTCACACATGCCCCTTTCTGGGGACCTGGCCCGCAACCCAGGCACACGCCCTTACTGGGAACTGAACCGGCAACCCTTTGGTTCTCAGGGCAGCACTCAATCCATTGAGCCACACCAGCCAGGGCCATGTGTATTTTTTGATCTGAACTGAGACTCCTGTAGACAACATACATAAAGGTCTTGTTTTGTTTTCCATTCAGCCTCCATATATATGTCTTTTGATTGGAGAGTTTAATCTATTTGCATTTAAGTTAATTGTTGCTAGATATGTATTTATTCCCATTTTATTATTCATATTTTCAGTCTTTTTTTCTTCTTGTTAAAGAAGACCTTTTAACATTTCTTACAATACTTGTTTGGTGGTAATGAACTCCTTTAGCTTTTTCGTGTCTGGGAAGCTCTTTATTCTTCAATTCTAAATGACAGCTTTGCTGGGTAGAGTATGTCCTTGTTTTTCATCAGTTTGAATATTTTGTGCCAGTCCCTTCTGGCCTGTCAAGTTTTTGTTAAGAAATCAGCTGACAGGCAGTCTTATGAGATCTTCCTTGTAGGTAACTAATTGCTTTTCTGTTGATGCTTTTAAGATTCTTTCTTTGTCTTTAACTTTTGGCATTTGAATTATGATGTGTCTTCATGTGGGCCTCTTTGGGTTCATTTTGTTTGAATTTCTCTGTACTTCCTAGACTTGAATGTCTAGTTCCTTCACCAGGTTGGGGAAGTTTTCTGTCACTT
>PVKM010008875.1:0-38137 GCA_004027735.1 Carollia perspicillata | reverse complement strand
ATTCTGGTCACCTCTTCGAAGGCCATCTTGTCACTCTACCACATAAACCTTTTAATTCTCTTCCCTCTACTTATTACTATCTGATACATCATACTTTATTTGGGTAGTCCCTTTCTCCCCAGTGGACACTCTGTGAGAGCAGACACTCCTTGTCATCCCTGTGCCTAGAATACTCGATAAACACTTGTCGAAGCAAATGAATGACTCCCTGTTTTACAGATGGCAGAACTGAGATGCAGAGAGCTAAGACACTAGAATGAAGTAACACAGCTGTAGGTGGTAGAGTCAGGGTTTGAACCCAGGCAGTCAGTCTTCAGAGACCACCATTTTAACCACTATCCCATTCTGCCTTTCTCCACCCACCAGGAGCAGACCTGGTCATAAAGACCAAAAATGGCAAAAGAGAGAACACCGGGTGGTTTTTCTGTCTTGGACCCCAGGGCGACCCTTCCTGGAATATGAGGAGATAAAACATCCTAAACACCAGAAGGTGGAATAAAAGTGGGTTTCCAGAACCGTTTGAAATCCACACACGTCCTACTGGAACCTGTCACTTGTCTTAAAGTCGAGTCTGGAGCCGACTTTGACAGACCTACCCTAAAAGCTTCCCAGGGATCTGAGCAGACGCAACAGTCACCGTCATCCTCCTTTGAACCCAAAACAAAGCAAATGGGAGTCCACCCTCACAATACGGGCAGGAGGTCACCTTCAGGAGCAAGTAGGGGGCGCCCAGAGGATGCCCATTGGGCAACTGTAAGGTTCCCTCACAAGATGAGCCCACTCCCTGCTCCTCCAAGGGCCACCTTCTCTCCCTGAGAAAGTAATTTCCTTCCCCTTCTCGAAGCACTTGCCTTTAGGAAATGGTCTCGGGTTCCTGAGTCTGAGGTAATTTGTTTGTGTTGTATTTGATGAAATCTTGTGGCCTATTCTTCCCAGTGCCCAAGTCACTTCCTGAGGTTACATTGGCCCATGGAGTGACACTCTCGTGCAAATAACACGGAGAGGCGCTGCGAGGGAATTAACTTTTGCTCGTGTGGGTGTGTAATAGCATCTTCATTCCACCTCACCCTCCACGGTTCTTTCCCCAGAAAAACCCCTGTTTTTTTTCCCTTTTTCTGATACCCATAAAGTAGAACATTTTCCATGTATTGCAGACATTCTCCTTGTGTTTTCTGTTCAGAGTGTGACAATAGTAGAGGAAGAATGAAACAGTTACACAGATCCCTGGAACCAAGTATTTTCAAGCTCATCACTTGGAGAAATTACTAATCTCTTGTGCAAAGGTTATTCAGTTGGAATTGTATGATTTAAAAACACATCCGTCCCTTTCGGATGTGATTTCTGTGAAATGATAATAACTCAGCAGTTCGTAGAAAGAGCAGTGAAGTCATATATCAAGATCACACCCCAGCCCCTACCATTTCTATTTCTGACACATAACAAAGGGCAACATGAATAAAAGAGAAATTTAGAATTTATTTTCAACCGAGAACAACTGGAAAAGGGTGATTTTTTGACCTTTGTCTTTCTTGGCTGAAGGAGAACGAAGACCAAACTATCAACCTCGGTTACCTTAAATTAACCAAGATTAAATTCCTTTACATAATGTCTTCTCATATGTTGCTTTGGAATGATTATTAGCAAGCAGAAACGTATGCACTTTAATACCATAATATGTTATTTTTTAAAAATATGGAGAAAGTTCAGTCCTAAGTGCATCAAAAAATTTGGGATCAACTTCAATTAATATTGAAAATGAATGTGTGTGTGTGTGTGTGTGTTTCCCCTTAATTTTTGAGATTCGGAGCATCTAGCAGATATTCCAAAGTCAAGGGCAGAGGCCACCCCTGGGGAGATCAGAGGCTGTGTTTCAGGTGAGCAGAGACCCATGGAAGAGTGCACAAAGTGCAGGCATATTCACCTCGAAAGACATTGGGTTACATTGGGTTACAGGGAGGGCCCTTACAAGTCATCTAACGCTGCCACCCTGTATTCCGAGAAGAGTCTCACTTGTTATCTTATGAGCGATGGAAGAGGAAAGAGTTCCTCCCTAACCTGATCCAGTCCGTCTGGGTAAGCTTCTTGATTATGTAATATCATCTATTATTTACCAACAGAAAGGTGTGATCACAAATAAAGCAGAACTCCTGGGTGAGATTTTTGTACATGGCTTTGATTTAACACATAGGATTGAAATTTTTGAGTGTTGGCTAATCCAGATGCTTCCTGAGTAAGGAAGGGGTGGGGGTGGGAGATGGTGCTGCCTAATCGATCTCAACCTCTCCTTCCAAGTTCCCCTCCCCTTGGACAGTCACGCTCGGGCTTTGGCTAAAAGTTCTTTTTCTGTCAGGGAGAATCTCACACCACCAGTTTCCTAGTTCCACTGTCTTGGCCCCAAGGGAGACCCTTCCTGGAATATGAGGAGATAAACTATCCTGAGATAAAACATCTTAAACACCAGAAGGTGGAATAAAAGTGCATTTCTGGAACCATTTGAGATCCACTCATGTTCTCCTGGAACCTGTCACTTGTCTTCGTGTCCAGTCTGCCCCTGACTTTGACGAACCTGCTTAAAGACATGGCCCAAGGTGCTGCCAAGTCTCCTGGAGCAGTCAGTGGAGGCTACCTCTGGATGACGGCGAGTTCAAGTTCTGCTGATGGAATCAATGGCAGTGGACAGGATTCGAAGCTCTTTGTGGCCAGATGATAACCAGCCAGGTCAGCTCTAACTCCCCTGGAAGGCGGGGATCCTGCTCTTGAGACCCTCACACATGAAAACACCCTGGAGCTCCTGAATTCACAGATGCCAACAGCGCCTTCAAGGTCCCCCTTGTAGGTGTCATGCAAGGGCCAGCACTGCTCAGAGACGCTTGTGAATTGAAGGGAGTTGTTCTGCTACATTTGGAAGCCAATTGTTTACCAGTATTTGGTTTTCAGGTTAAAAAAAAAAGTGTGTTCCCTTGATTTCCAAATAACGGCGAACTTTGGTGATGTGTTTGGTCCCTTGAATTTCATTGCAACACTCAGGCAACAACCCGCAGTGTGTGTGTGTTGGAGGGGGGCGGGTCCTGGCTGCAGAGCCCACACCCCTACAGGTGCAGGGCAGAGCTGCTGGACTTCTACCATGGCCGCAGTCTGAGCCATCACATTCTACTTTGGGAAGGAAAGGGTCCGTTGGCGTTGAGTCTGGTGGCATCCCAGTGGCCGCGTACCACCACTTACAATTTAATGTTACAGGTCACGTGTGCTTCTTCTCACCGGTTCCTTTCCCTAGAAGGGTGTGCTTTCCTGATCAGTGAAATCTGGAAGCCTCTCTCCCCTCTAGTTCCTATGGGGGAATTAGGCAGCGGGCCCACGAGGGTCACGAGGGTTCTCGCACCACACGTCTGAGGGCACCCGGCAGCTGCGGAGCCCCGTGCGCAGAGCACCCTCACCACCGTGATCAACGTGGAAATGACCCTGTAACTGAACCCTGTTGGACACTGAGCCTGAGCCTCCCTCAAGGAAGACATCTGAATATTTGGGAATGTTATCGGGGAAATTTAGGCTTCAAACATTATCACTTGAAATATTGGGATGATTCATTTAAGAAGTACTTTTTCAGAAGTTTCAAATATTCAGAGCATGACCTGGATTTTTCCTGCCTGATGCTATGTAGGGATACGCCCCAAAATATGCACAGTCTGTCATAATTGCTTAGGCATTGCATTTCTGTTCTTTCTGGGGGAAGGAACCAGACTGACTTATAAAAGAGACAGGTGAGGTTCCTCACCTGGCTACCCTCTGGAGCCTCGGTTTTGTGTTACCACCTGCCTGCTGGACATTGGAACATGGACGCCTTCGGGTTACCCTAGTGCCCGGCTAGCTCAGTGCTCCCAACTCCATTCCTCGCTCCCCAGTGGTTCCCCTCAGTGTCCAAGGTACCAACATCACTGCCACCTGCCTCTGCTTTGTTCCGAATAGCCATGAGACTCCAAGGCTTGCTGGGTGTTCCCTTGCACTATCTTCCACACGCCACCCTTCCTTTCAATCCCCATCGCCCCAGACCCCTGCTGCTTCAAGCCCGGCTGATTATAATAGCCTCCTAACTAATCACTTACTTGTTTCACCCCTTCCAATTCACCGCTGCCACAGTAATCTCCCTAAAACACCCTTTAATCATGCCAAACCCTTAATTAAAAATCTTCATTATCTCTTCATTACCACCAGGATAAAGTCTGAGTGCCTTAGTTTCCTTCCACTCTCTGGCCTCGATCCACATTTCCAGTTTATTGCCAGTGTCTGCCCCACGGTTTTCATCGACTGCACTCAGACCAGTCTGCAACACCGTTCATTCACCAGAGATGGTTTCTCCTGCATCTCCCTGAGACTGTGTTCATTCTTGGAGACGTGTGAGACTTCTTACCAAGGCGACGGTGTCCTTTTCAGGGCTCCTAGAACATTCTGTGCCTCACGTCTTAGCCTGCCAAGAGTCATTATTTAGGTTTTTTTTAAAGATTTTTTATTTATTTGTCTTTAGAGGGGAAGGGAAGGAGACAGAGAGAGAAATATCAACGTATGGTTGCCTCTCATTCATCCCCTGCTGGGAACTAGCCTGCAACCCAGGCATGTGCCCTGACTGGGAATCGAACCGTGGTCGTTTGGTTCGCAGTCCCGCCCTCAATCCACTGAGCTACACCAGCCAGGGTGTTATTTAGTTTCTGAAGTGTCTGTGCTTTCTGCTTCAACTCTATGTGTCTTAAGATCAAAAACTGCTCCAGATACATCTTCATCTCTCTCTCTCGTTTTAACCACCACCACTCGCTGCCTGCCAGCCCCAATAAATGCCACTTATGATGTGATTTGGTGACAAGATTCCGGGAGTTTGGGGGCCAAGGGAAAGAACTGCTGTAGTGAACCCATCGTGGCTCCTTTCTGTTTGGGAAAGCCCGCGTGGGTGATTGCCACGCCAGACTGTAAAGGAGATTTATTTGGTGCAAATGGGTGCTCAGTGAAAGCCAACCATCCCCAAAAGAGAAAATTAAAGAAGGAGAAATGCTGGGGAAAGTCCTTTGTAGGGAAAGACTGTATTACTGCCCACCCCTAAGGGCTAAGGTATACCGTGGAGGGTCCCCTCGTGCACGGCTCTAGAATGGTGGAGGGGCTGAAGGGAAAGTGGGCACAATCGTGCTATCACCTAATTTATGATTTCCACGCAGGCATTTGGAAATGTGCAGCTCTGCTCTTCTTTGCATTTAGGTGAGAGTCACGCAGGAGGAAGGCACAGTACACCAGCCATGGAGACGCATCAGGCAATTCTCACTTAATTGGAATTTTAGTTCCGATTACATGTAGCTACCTTGTCCTGAAGATATAGTGTGGTCCCCACTCTGTGCCAGCCAGGAGTGCATTTCATCTCAAGGGATTTCACTCTTATACTTCGCCTCAACTCCCTGTATCCTTGCCGGACTGGAGTGCTTCTTTTCCTTGTCACTGAGGAGTCCCAAGATCAGGCACTCTGGAATGTTCCATGACATCACGGGGGTGAGAGTCTTCCTCGTGCTACTGTGGGAAGAGAATGCCTTCTTCCTGTCTTCCCCCACTTTTCTCCCACTTTGGGAGAAGGAACATGAAAACAAAATCTTCATAAGATCACCACCACCAGAAAGCTGAGAATGTTGAGGGTTTTCTTAATTTTGTTCTCCCTCCTTTCTTCTTCTTCTTCAAAAATTAACTGGGGAGCAAGAATATGGGACACTTGTGCATTCACATTATTTCTGGAAGCCAGTGGCACAAACAATCATCGCAGTAGTTGGCGTGACCCTGGGCACCAGCCAGAGGCTTTCCCAAGTCATCTATCCCCACTGGGCAGCTGTCACTCAGAGGAGCCCCCCCCACCAAAGATGAGCTGATGCCCTTTGACCTTCTTGTCTCCTCTTTCCAAAAGTGTCTTCTGCAATTGGCTTTTCTTTGTTTCTCCCAATAAAACATTAAATAGAGCATTTTGGTCAATGAGACCCGAGGTCACAAGTTGTGAGCAAAGGATCCAGGAGACATTCTTCTCAGAGCTCAAAATCCTTCAGAGCAGGTGAACTGACACTCACATGACTTGAAGTTGTCCCCAACAAAGGTGACATGCAAACACCAGTTACACATTTGGAATCCAGTAGAGTCCATGGCTTAAGGACGTAATCTGAGCCAAAAGGTGTCCTAAAAGAGGTCCATCTGAGAGAGATTTTGATGTGGGAGAGAGCTGGGTATAAAAAGACACGGAGCAGAGTGGGAACAGCTCCTGTGAGGACGGTGCAGTTTGGATTAAGACAGAGCATTCTAAGTGAGAGTTCGTTTTCCCATCAGGCGGGAGAGACAGAGAAAGTCCCACCCACCTGTGCGTCCAGGGCAAACGGCACAGAGCCAGGCCCATAGTAGCTGCGCAAGCAACAACATTTGGTGAATCGATGCACAAAAAGTTGATTCTTGCAGAATTAAATATATTTAATAAAAAGTGAACTAGTGTGTTTCTAGCGTTGTTCTCTCTTGGTTTACATTTTTTTCTTCCCCTGTTGCCTGCTGGGCTTCTTGACGTCCTGATAGGGTTGAGTGGCCAATGGAAGCACTTGGATTATTAGGTTACCCAGGTCTGGAATGTTCTACTTGTCTCGTGGGGAGGGGCTGTGAGAATCAGCCAGGATAAAGCACTCTGGCCCCTTCTTAGTAGAGAGGACAGGATTCCACTGAAGCATGTTTAAAAGCTTTTTGTTGTTGGGTGGTCATTCGGGTTCTCAGAGAAAGTGGGAGAACATCTTCCAGATCATTCCTGTATCGTAGGGAACTTCACTATACTAAGTTCAACCGGCAGGCGAATTTTCCCAGGTATTTTCCCCCCAGGCCAAAGTGACAGTTGCCATGACCTTTTCTTACCTGGCACAAACCTTACATGGGGTAGCTCTCAGTGTGAAGGGGAAGCTATAACACTTTCACTTCACTTGGAAGGTTATGTATAATGCCGAGGAGAATTGTGAGTAGAACCATCTTTCTTTAGAGAAGAGAAAATACGAAGGCTTCTCCCTCCTTGTGACCTTGCGGGTCTCCATGGTAACTGTGTGTTAATGGTGAACTGTGCATCTGTGGAAAGCAGGCAACTCCCTCCCTGACCTCTAGGCACATGAGCGCCACCTAGTGAGAAAAAAAAAATCCGACTTCAAAACTTCTCACACAACCCTAACATTGAACTTCTCTTTGAAGAATGATTACGTTCATACACATATGTATATAATTTTAAATATTTTAACAAAGAATCCTAACTTAGGAGTCAAAAAAACTGGAATAGCTCAAGTGAGCTGAGTCAGGGTATTCCAAGAATCAATCACTGCTTTTTAATCCCAATTTGATTTTTTTTTCACCTATATAAATTTTCAAAAGTGCTGATGTGTTATGTTTTGAATATGAAGACCTCTTCAAAACTCTGGGAGAAAACAGAAGAGGTATGGATGAAGGGTTGGGAGACAGAAACAAGACCTTTCATTCTGCATTGTGCTATATTGTTTATTTTTGAACCATGTGAATATATTGCTAATTGAAAAATTATAGTTTTTAAAGATTTTATTGATTTATTTTTAGAGAGAGGGGAAGGGAAGAAGAGAGAGAGGGAGAGAAACATCCGTGTGTGGTTGCCTCTTGCATATCCGCTACTGGGAACCTGGCCCACAACCAAGGCCTGTGCCCTGGACTGGGAATCAAACTGGTGGCCCTTTGGTTCACAGGCTCAATACACTGAGGTACACTAGCCAGTGGAAAAATTATATTAAAAAAGAACAATGAGTACAAGTTTAAGTTGAAAACAGACACTTAGATTGAGCAAAACCAGTATCACCAGTCACATTAAGTTTATTTGCTAATTTGCAAAGAAAAATAATGAGCCTCTTCTCCTGGAGGTGAAAGACTGTTCTTTAAGTAACAGTATTTATTTGTTTTTTTAAATGTAAACTGGTACACATGGGAACTTCATCTGAAACACACACACATCACTCCTCCACTGAGTTTCTTACATCTGACATAGACAGACATCTCAGCTGTTGACTTTTTAAAAAAAACACAAGTCAAAATGGTACTCGACTTCCTTGAACAAACTCTATCAAGTGCTTTACCTAATTTGACCCTTGTACATACTAACTAAAAAATCCAACGGGTGTTAAAAGTTACAAAACACAGCTCATAGGACGTCCTTCGGCCTGTCGCAACTGCTGAAAGGCGGCTTCATTACTCTTCTGCAGCTGGGAGAGGAAAGACACGCGGAATGCCGGCCAAACACAGCTTGCTGTTCTGACAAAGACACCGACCCGGAATGGTCACGCTGGCCTCAACAGCACTCCTGCCACACCACCACCCACCAGAGTGTCCAGGATGGACAGGCCACTGCGATGCCTTTCATCACACCTAAAAAAGTGTGATAATTGGCTTTGAGGTTATTTTATAAAACAGCCCAACCATTCGATTAAAAAATGTGAAAAATATCATGTAGTCTTGACTATTCGCTTTGTCCTTGTTTGTGGTTGAATTTTTCCTGTCTGCAGACCATTTTGAAACAAGGCAAATGAAGCAGCTTTTGCTAAACAAGTGGATACGACTTTTTCAAGTTCACTTTGGAATATTGAAACAGATCCACGGGAATAAAAACCAGACCACTGCCATATTTTATGGTGTTTTCCATTTGGATGAGTATTGGAGAAAAACGCATTTGTGCCATTAAAGCATAATAATAGAAAATAAAAGCGCAGGTTTTGAATTTTACATATTTTAGATATATAAGATGGGACAAAAGTAGGTGTGTAGTTGTATGAAAACTAATACAATAATTAATAAATAATGATAAAAGAATAACCTCTGTATTTTGCATACTCATAACTATAAACCTACTATTGCTCCATTCTGTATGAACCTTAGATTGTGGCAAAAAAAATCTAATTTTAGTGGCATATATCAGTGTATGTAATGCCAAATACTCTCTCTTATTAGATATATATTCTATAGAAAATATTAGATAAATAGCCAGCAATTATTACATGACATGTGTTCACAAATTTCCTTACTTACAGTCCCTTAAAGTATTACACTGGATGGAGGCTGACAGCTAAAATGAAAAAGTTCAAATGAAGATATTTGAAATTTTTAAATATATACATTCCTAACTTTTACTGTATACGCTTGTGTTTTTAGCAAATGACGATAAAGCGGAGTAGAATCCATGATGAGGCCATTATCCTGAGAATGTGGACTACGACGAGAGATTTTAATGGATCTGACAGTGGGTTGGGGCATTATTTAAAAAAAGGAAAATACGTACAATTGCAACTGTTGAATGAGATCCAATTTATAAGTCCAGTCACATGGCCATGAAGCTAAAAAGAAGTGAAATTGAACCATCCTCCAGTAAATTAAACTCATGCCAATATCCCACCTAAACCGCTGGTCCAACCATTCTCTCCACTTCGTCTGAGCTGAGCCAACCCTGACCTGTCTGCTCTAAAACTGCTCTTAGAGTGGCAGCTGCGACTCGACATTTAGTGATGGATCATTAAATAGGAGAAACCCCGCACGTCCGTCAGAGTTTGATGTTGGATTCTCAATTAGAAAATACCCATCTTGCCAGAGCTCTAAGCTGTAGGAGAAAATCATTGGTTCATGTACCAAAGATTTTCTCCTACAGCTTATAGCTAGACCAGAATATATATACTGTTTATATATATTCATATGTATGTGTATATGAATATGTAAAGTTGTTTTGGTAAATACATATTTGGTATATATATTATTTTTGGTATATATACACACACACACGTATATATATGAAGTTATTTTTTAAATATATTTTATTGATCATGTGATTACAGTTGTCTCATTTCCCCTCTTTATTCCCCTCTGCCCTGCACCCCCAACCGACCACCTGCATTCCTCCCCCCTTTAGTTCATGTGCATGGATCATTCATGTAAGTTCTTTGGCTTCTCCATTTCCTATACTATTCTTAACCTCCCCCTGTCTATTTTCTATCTACCATTTATGCCACTTATTCCTGTATCTTTCCCCTTTTTCTCTCCCTCTCACTCCCCCACTGATAACCCTCCATGTGATCTCCATTTCCCTGAGTCTGCTCCTGTTCTGGTTGTTTGCTTAATTTGTTTGTGCTTTTATTTCTTTTAGGTTCGGTTGTTGATAGTTGGGAGTTTGTTGTCATTTTATTGTTCATATTTTTTATCTTCTTTTTCTTAGATAAGTCCCTTTAACATTTCATATAATAAGGGCTTGGTGATGATGAACTCCTTTAACTTGACCTTATCTGGGAAGCACTTTATCTGCCCTTCCATTCTAAATGAAAACTTTGCTGGAGGAGCAATCTTGGATTTAGGTCCTTGCCTTTCATGACTTGGAATACTTCTTTCCAGCCCCTTTTTGCCTGCAAGGTCTCTTTTGAGAAATCAGCTGATAGGCTCATGAGAAATCATTTGTAGGTAACTTTCTACTTTTCATCTTTAATCTTGGGTAATGTAATTATGATGTGCCTTGGTGTGTGCTTCCTAGGGTTCAACTTCTTTGGCACTCTCTGAGTTTCCTGGACTCCTGGAAGTCTATTTCCTTGGCCAGATTGGGGAAGTTTTCCTTCATTATGTTTTCAAATAAGTTTTCCATTTCTTGCTCTTCCTCTTCTCCTGCTGGCACCCCTATGATTCAGATGTTGGAACGTTTAAAGATTTCCTGGAGGTTCCTAAGCCTCTCCTCATTTTTTTGAATTCTTGTTCTGTTCTGGTTGAATGTTTCTTTCTTCCTTCTGGTCTAAACCATTGATTTGAGTCCTGGTTTCCTTCCCATCACTATTGATTCCCTGTACATTTTCCTTTATTTCACTTTTCATAGCTTTCACATTTTCCTCTATTTTGTAACTATACTCAACCAATTCTGTGAGCATCCTGATCACCAACGCTTTGAACTGTGCATCTGATAGGTTGGCTATGTCTTCATCGCTTAGTTGTATTTTTTCTGGAGCTTTGATCTACTCATTCATTTGGGCCATTCTTGGGGGGTCGGGGGCCCCTGTTACGTAAGGGGTGGAGCCTTAGGTGTTCCCCAGGGTGGGGCAACCTACATCCAACTGCATAGTGATTCTGTCTTCAGGGGAGAGGTCCGAGAGTGAACAGTTTCACTTGCTGCACTCTCTGCTGGCTTTCAGTCACTTCCCCCGCTTCCCACAAGCAAATTGGGCCCTTCTGGTGCTAATTCCCAGGTGGGTGGTTTGTGCAGGACCCTGTGGGTTTCTCCAACAGACTCTCCTGTGAGGCTGGGAGTTTCTCCCACTGCTGCTGCAACTCCCACAGCTGTTTTCAGTCAGAGGTTTGAGGCTTTATTTCCCTGCATGGGAACCCTGGGTCATGGGTCTGTCTCACTTCCCAGTTGTTCCTCCCAGTTTATCTGCACGACAATGTGGGACCCCTGGTCCTCCAGCCACTGCCTCGCCACAAGTCCTCTCCACCCCTCCTGCAGGTCTGGGTGAGTGTTTCTTCTTTACTCCTTGGTTGCTGGACTGCCATACAGTTTAATTTTGTGGCAGTTCTGGTTATTTTTTGTGTTTAAAAGTGTTGTTGTCCTTCTTTTGGTTGTGGGAGGAGGCACAGTGTGTCTGCCTACAGCTCCATCTTGGCCAGAAGTCTATATACGAAGTTATTATTTTCTCTAAAATTGTAAGCCATTTTAGTTGCTTAGTTCTTTATAGCTGGGAAGAACTAACATCCTCCATGAACTATTACAACTATATTCTTTTCTAAATTTATTGTGTGTTATAAGACATATTGTATTGTATCACGTACTAGATGGGTTTAACTGTCTAGCTGGGTGGACTATTTGTGGCTCGTACTCCAGTTAATGGCTAGGAATGCTGATTGTTTTAACTTGACCATTTTAACAGTAAATAGGAATCATAACCTTTCCATTCAGAATTCTACCTTAGAACAAACAGCAGCTCTATTAACAAAATTATTTGAATTAGATTAACCTAGGGCTAACACGTGATTCTTTGAACAACTGTTTTATAACATGTAACCATACACGACGTGACCTCAGGTACTTTAACACTACTCTCCACATCGTCTGTGAGTGTTTTATTAACTTCCTGAGGAATCTCCATTTTTCTCTGTGAACTCACTTAGATAGTCAGCTATTCTACCAAATAAAAAGATATATTTTGATTTTACAAATTATAAAAAAATATGTTTTATTTTACAAGTATAAAGATTTTCCTTTCCCCATTCATTCATTCATCCATTCGATAAACTAATACTGAGTGTTGAGTGCCAGACACCGGGCGTTATAATAGCAAACAAAAGGGATTGGTTCTTGCTTTCACAGGGAAGACAGACTTTATTCAAATAAACGTGAACCTAGAACTGTGAATGCAAAGTGACGAGGATGGGATGAAAGAGAAGAATGGGGTGGTCTGAAGGAGAATGAGAAAATAACCTTCTCTAGATTGGGCCTTCGGGAGGCGTCTTTGAGGAAGTGACATTGAAGCCACCTGGCAAATGAACCTGAGGCAGCTGGATGATGAGTAAACCACAGATAATTTTTTAGTATAAGTGTGCAGCAGTTGGAGCATACTTCCACTAAGAATATATTTACCATTTCTCTTAAATTAAAAAAATATAAAATCAGGATATAATTGACATAGGACATATTAGTTTCATGAGTACAACATGAAGATTTGATAGTTATGTAACTGTAAAATGATCACCACAACAAGTCTAATTGACAACCATCCCTGGACATATTTACAGTTATTTCCCTCATGATGAGAACTCTTAACATGTAATCCCTTAGCAACTTATAAATATGCAATACAGTATTATTAACTCTGGCCACCGTGCTGTATATTGCATATCCGGGATTATTTATTTTGTAACTGGAAGCTTGTACCTTTGACCACCTTCAGTCATTTTCCTAATTCCCCAACTATTGCCTCTGGCGACTACAAATCTGGTTTCTGCATCCATGAGTTCTGTCGTTTCTCTGAAATTTGCATTTGACTAGGCTGCCTGTATTTTCCTGGGGTCTCCCAGGTGGGCACCTGAGCCCCAAAGCAAGTGGGAGGGTCTGGACACTTCGGAGAAGGTGAGGTGGCTGCCGTGAGGTGATGGAAGCGTGTGTGGGTGAGCTGAGGTTGGACGGCCAGCTGCCCGAGATCTCTGCATGGCTTGTAGGTCCTTCGGCCATGCCTTCGATGTTGCCCGAAGCAGAGTTTTGCAGCACCCTACTCAAAGGCTAATTTCAATTTAATGCGATAACTTTTCAATTAGTAGAAAAATCTGCCAAACATTCTCAGGCAATCTATGAACTGTAAACTCCAGAAAGATGTGCTTATTTCCTTGCAAGACAAGCTTAAATGAAGCTTTAGTGCATAAAGCATGCGTATGTTGAGTCTCAGCTCTCCTCTAGGCCCAGCGTGTGCCGGGGCCCGCGAGACGCCTGCTGCCTGGAGAAGCACTTCACACTGGCAGGCCGAGGCACCCTGCGTGCGGAGCCTTGTGGCTGCACTCTGGCCTGTTAAAAGCTGTCCATCTCGGTCCCCCTAGGTAGTCTCCCACAAACCTCTCTGAGGGACACGTATAATTTAGCCTTTGTAGGCCTTCAAGTCAAACAAAGACATTAGATGCTATTTCACAACTTTTTGCTTACTGTTAGAAACTATATCAACGTACAACCTCCCTTGCCATTGCCCCTGCCTCCCCCCCCAAAAAAGTGTGTACATGGGTCAAAATGTTTGTTTACCACATGGCCCTGCCCAGGTGGCTCAGTTGGTTGGAGCATCGTTGTGTTCGATTCCAGTCAGGGCACATACTTAGGCTGTGGTTCGATCCTGGGTCGGGGTACATACCGGAGGCAACTGATTGAAGTTTGTCTCTCGCATCAGTGTTCCCCTCTCTCTCTCACCGGCCCCCCTTTCCCTCTCTCCAAAGTCAATCAAAATTTATATCCTCAGGTGAGTGTTTACCACATGTTCCAAATTCATTAACCCTTAGCCAGTAGCTTTCTGTTAATATACAATTAAATACTATCACAAAGTCTTTTGCCCAACCCTTAAATAATCTGGAAAATAACGGGAAAAAAAAGCAAATGATCTCTACTTCTCAAAATACTGAAATAGAATGAAGTTAACTCTAGCTGCTACAAAGTCTCTTGACTTATCTTTATGTTGTTATGTGTCTCCTCTATTAATTCCTCTGCATATTGATAAAATTTCTACTACGTACCACACAGAGTATTTTCTAGAACTTCCAAACAAAAGGCCAAATAGGGCCTTATTAAATTCACCAAACAACTCATTGATTGAGGGCCTAGCATGTTAAAAACCAAGGGGAAAAACAAACTCTTGGGGTCCTGATTAAATCATATTTAGAGATAAAGATGAAATAACACTAGAAATTCAAAAAGATTTCTTAAAAACAGAGTTGAAGTCATTGCAAACTAAAGGTTGCAAATCTTTTCTTTTCTTTTTTAAAATTTATTTATTTTTAGAGAGAGGAGAAGGGCGGGAGAGACGGAGAGAAAATCAATGTGTGAGAGACACATCGTTTGTTTGCCTCTTGCACGCCCCCTAACTGGGGACCTGGCTCACAACCCAGGCATGTGCCCTGACCGGGAATTGAACCAGTGACCTTTCAGTTCACAGGCCAGTGCTCAATTCACTGAGCCACACCCACCAGGGTGTGAATCTTATTTTCATTTAAGATCACCCATGGTGACTTTCTCCAAATACAGCTTATGGTCTGTGACCTCAGAACTGCCTTCAGCAAAAGAAAAAAACAAAAGACCCATGAAGTAACCCACAAAAGGAACCTCCTACTTCCTACCCACTTTGGGAGGCGTATTAGTGTCCTAGGGCTGCTGTCACAAGTACCGCACACTGGGTGGCTCAGACAACAGAAATGTATAAACTCAGAGTCCTGGAGGCTGGATGCCTGAGATCAGGGTGTTGGCAGCTTTGGTTCCTTCTGAGGCTGTGAGTGAAGAATCTGCCACCTGCCTGTCCCCTGGCTTTTGGTGGCTGGCTGGGCTTTGCTTGTAGATGCTTGGTTCTAATCTTCCGTCTCCACATGGCATTATCCCTGTGTCTCGCATTCTTTTCCCTCTGAGTCGTCGGTCTCGGTCCAAATTCCCCCTCTCTGTAAGGACTTAATTGTATTGCAGTAAGGTCCACCCCAATGGCCTCCCCTTAACTTTATCATCTGCAAAGACTCTATTTCCAAATAAGGTCACATTCACAGAGTGTGGGGTTTAGGATTTCGGCCTCTTTTGGGGGAACACAATTCAACCCAGAACAGTGGGAACTGAGCAGCAATCTGGGTTTAAAAGAAAGGAAACCCTGGTAAGCTAGGATGGGTTTCTTAGCCTCAGTTTTGATGAGTGAAGAGCTGATGTTCGAGTCCAAAGGCATCTTCATCAAGACAGTCACAGGAAGGCAAGCGCTACCGTAGACGACCTAACACCATCTGCTATTACAGCAGATAGGCATGGGGGTACTGATTGTAACTCATCGTCCTGACTCACCGACCAAATCTAAGGGATCCAAGTCCTTAAACAAAAAGACCCATTTTAAAGGCTATGAGTCAAGTCTTATTCTGACAGGTCGAGTTTTCCTATAAAGATGGATCGCCTAGTTAGGCAGTGAGAAGGGTCACAGGACTAAGTAAGAGGCAGGGCTCCGCCTTCCAGTCATCGTGTCTCCAGATCGCTGGTGGCTTTGGGGAACTTTCCTTCATCTCAGCACAGTCTGGCGGGACTATGGGGTCATGGAACTATCGAGGCCCAGTCGCCTGAAGCGAAAAACTTAGACCGACTCTGACCAAGCAGCGCATGCAGGCCCCCTCCCTTCTCTTAATAACTTCCTCTGCACTCACGCACAAACACTGGCAAGTCACCGTGTGAACAGTGCTTCATAGGAAATGGGAGCCGAGGCCTGTGAGGGATTCGTTGGTCTGTGTGGGAGGCTCTCCAAACAAAGGCTTGTGTGAACCAACAGGAGCATAAATACCTGGAGGAGACTTCATGCAAACACCGAGGAAGACCCATTCCAAATAGAGTGTGGTCAGGTCTGGGGACACCGGCCACCTTCACTGGGATGATTCAGAGAAGTTTGAAGGCAGGGTGAAGAGATTGGCAGTTGTCTTTTCATGGCGAGACTCCTACAAAGTAGTTCAGAAAGCCAGTGCTTTGCGTGTGTGTGAGACTGTGAGCCCACTCACGGGAGTCGTTAGCGGAACTACTGTTCCAACAGGGTTTCCACAAGGAGTCCGGCTCGTAGAGAGTGAAAAGCATTTTGAGAGCCTCGGAAAGTACCCAAATCTGGTTTCCTTTTGAATCCTTGAACGCACCCTCAAAATATGCAGAGCAGAAGTGGACCTGCATACCTCTACAGAGAGAGACTTGGCAAGACCCTCTCTTCCCCAAAATGTTGGCCAGGCCTGTGTTGGGATTTTTGTAAGTGTGTCTACAAACTGGGCCCTTCACCTGCATATCCCACATATCAGTCATCTGCTGAGGATGCAGATCAGGCTTCTAGATGGTAGTTGCTCCAGAGGGGAGGGAGCGAAGGTGGGTTTGGTTTGGTAAATTTATCCACATTTCCGCAGGGGCTATATAAGGGAAATGCTTTCCTTCTGGCGATGTCTGTCAGAAGAAAACCTCCCAGGGAGTTGCCTCATCTTAGAAGCAGGGACTGCTGTTTTCCTACCCAGTACCACTTTTTGGCCATCAGGAAGCCTCCAGCATTCCATGAAAGGAAATGCTTCTTTTTCTTTTATTTCTTTATCTTTAGAAAGAGGGAAGGGGCTTCTTTTTCTTTTATTTCTTTATCTTTAGAGAGAGGGAAGGGAAAAGGAGAGAGAGGGAGAGAAACATCAATGTGCAAGAGAAACATCGATCAGTTGCCTCTTGCATGGCCCTACCCAGGGACCTGGCCTGCAAACCAGGCACGTGCCGTGAGTGGGAATCGAACTGGCGACCTTTCAGTTCGCAGCGCCCAACCCCCTGAGCTACAATAGTCAGGGCAAAATGATTCTCCTTTTGCTGGCTGCTGGGCTACAAGAATGGAGCAGAGATTTTTCTCTAGGAACAGGTTGTTGAGTCCTGTCAAGGGGAAAGATTGGAATCAAATATCGCTCAGATCAGTAAGGCTGACGTCATTGAATGATTGTCCCGTGTCACTAAGAGTTAACACTGATGTCGCTGACGAGACTTTTCTCGCTCATGGCACACTGCAGAAGTCAGCGTGCTGAGTGGGTGGGGTAATTTTTTAAAAGGCACATAACGTCGATGGAAAGGCACTTGGTGGGGGTGGAGAATCTGCTGAGGGGACTCGCAGTTTCTTCGCACTGAACGCATTGATCAAATGTGGAACAGTGTCGTGCCAGGTGTGATTCTGGATCGCAGTGGGGCTTCAGTTTTCATAGGCAAAAAGCAGAGCCACAAAAATATATATAGTAGCCCATGAAGACTCTCTGAAAATACCAATCCCTAGCCCCGTATTCAGCACGATTTGGTGATGCACTTTCTTTTTACTTGTCAGAAATCACTCTCAGTTACACGTGTGTGCAAGCCACCACTTTGTCTTCCTCACTCATTCAGCTTACGGCAGCCATGACAGCCCCTGATTGCCAGTGCCCCCAGGCGGTGTATTTGCGTACACAGGGACAGCAGCATACTGAGCGCTGCTCAGAGGAGGAAGAACTCCTGGTCGGTCATGGCAAGGGTAATAATAGTGAATGGAAGGAGAAGTTCGGGGAGGGGAGAGGAAAGAGACCCTTATCATCAGCTGATTTTCCCCATCAATGAGAAAGGGAGTCCTTTAGACAGGACGGTTAAATCGCTCGTCATCTTGGTTGCATCTCACCTCTCCACGATCCCATTTATCTTCCCACCCGGTATCGTCTGTGTCTGGGAGACTGCCATCCACAATGGAGACTTCAGCGTGGTCCGCGGTGGGGGGCGAGTTAAGAGCTTATAGGCACTTGCTGATAGGCAACTCAGATTCAGGCTTAGACGTTACAGGATCTCCATTTTTAAACATCAAAATGTTCACTTTGTGCGGTGTGCAACGTGACTTTCCACGACGCCCCTCATCTCAGAAGAGTAGATAGTCTGCCTCACAACTGTGAATTGCACTAGACAGCCTGTTCTGGCTTCCCTGGGAGGAACGAGAGTAGATATGCTAAAAGGTTGTACCTCTTTCAAAGCTGATTCTGCCTGGAAGAAAGTGGCAAGCCGCAGCTGACGATGGGAACGGCTGATAAGTCCTCTCCTCGGTGCCACCGCCTCTGTGGGTGGCTGCTCTTTCTTTCGGCTTATCTGAATTCGGAGTGAGGGGCTGTTTGTAACGAAGTCTTCTGCACAGAATTTACACGGTCCGAAAGGTGTGTAGTATAACGAACGCTCTAATCATCACTAGAATCTTTACAACAGCGTGGATGACTTTTTAATTGTGGCTTAATATAGTTAATTATGGCAACTCTTCCCCATTTTCGAGGATGATGAATTAATATTACAGATCATTAACGTTACTAAATTGACATAATGACATAGTCGATTTAACGTCTTAGTTGTGTTGAGACCTGCTTTATACTTTGGCTCTTCTGTTATTTGCCTTAAATAGGAAAAGGCACGATGCTTGCCTCTTAACAGTAAGCCTCATGCAACTGCCTATGTCCTTTTCCTTAATAGATTATCGATATAGGACATCCCAAGTGCAAGACTTCTTCATCTTCAGACTGTATGGGAAGCCAACATTTTCTTATGATGTCCACTTTATCAATATAAAGTTAGACAGCACTGGCTCTGGAGCCAGGCTTTATAATTAGACAAGACTGCGTCTTCCATTGGCAAAATACTCATGCTTAGTCCGGGAGGGGGGGGCATGAGAAACACGATACATTCCATTCTGTTGCAATGGTTATGCCATTTTAATCTCTTAAGTTCCATATATATCCTCTAGCAGGCTGTACTTCTAAGATTTCATTTTTTCGATCCTTAAGGCTGCATATATCTGTCAAGCCGACATAATGAATTTAAAGTGCTAATGCCTAGAAGACCAGAAAAACATTGAAATCTATCCTTGGTTGATTAAATTACCACCTCCAGCTACTTTACATCCTTATGTCCAAATAGAATTTCTTTTTACTTACCGAGCACCGGATCTGGAAGATGTGGAAGATGTAATTTTATGGTAAAAACATGCACATGTCTTTAGACAAGAGCATTTTATTTAAGCATCTTTTTAAAGTCTGGACAGCCTTTCTGTGATAGGACCTGCAATTTGATTACCGGTCCTTTCAATTATGCTCAACCTGGAGGTGAACAAGTAACTCTCAAGTGTAGTCTTGGAATGGAATTTATGTTAACCATCTGCAGGACTAATATTCAAATGTTCACGATAACAGTGTCGAAGATAATGTGAACCTGTTCTGCAAAAATAAAAATGCAAGAATGAATCCAAACCTTCGTGTTCAAAGTTGTTTCTTTCGGGAATTGTCTCGATCAACAGACTGACAGCTAAAGGCAGCAAAAATGACTCAGAGATATTCCTCACTCCTCGATGGGGTCCCTTGGTCATCAGACTAGTCTGTCACAAAAGAGAGATTGGGTAGAAAAGCTTATTCTTACTTCTCAAAGATGCAGTCAAAATAATCCTAGAAATCAAAATTCGGTGGACCTCTGTAGGGAGGAAATAATGGTTTTCCATTCAAATTTTACTCCTGGAATTTAAGGTAGAATCAAAGCTGAAAGACTGTCATTTCTTTCCTTATGCCTGTGTTAAAGACTCATCGTACGCTGCCTGCAACAACTCCACATGACCTCCTGTGTACACCTGTCACACAGTGCAGTCCACACGCACATGCACACTCAGTGACACAATCATAGGAATCTCTCTCTCTCTCACACACACACACACACACACACTTCAGTCATCACCCTGACACAAAGGAAAAGCAACAGCGAATGTGGCTGCAGTGTACAGGGCTCATTTTCTATTGGAAGATGGCCCATTACAAGCCCCCACTACAGGACGCCCTGTCCTGACCACTGGGCACGGGAAGAACCAAATTCTGACCACGTGCCCACTGACCTCCCCTGTCTGAACCTGACCAAAGGTGTGCGAGAAGGGCTCTGTCATTTTGAGGTTAAGTTTCTGGAGCCTTGCAGAAACAACCTGCAATGCAAGACAGGGAGCATCAGTGGTTAGACACCAGGGTGCTGTGAAGTCCGGGGGTGAAACTAAAGACTGCAGTGAACGTGCAATAAAATGACAAGTATCAGAAGAAGCAGGAGCAGGGACTGAAGGCAAGAGAACAGATTTGTAGTGCTTTGAAATGAAACGTTATAATCCCTCTGACAATCCTGTTGGCTATGAGCTATAGCACTAGGAGTACAACACAGGAAAATGGATACATTGTGGGATAAACAGCTTCTTATAAGGTAAAACTGAATGGCCGAAATAGATGAATAAGGAGACACAATGGAGACAAAAAAAAAGAAATGAGTCACTGGCAATATAAGGCAAAGGCAAAAGTGAACAGAGGACAGAAAGGCAGCAAAGAAAAAAAATGTAAATGAGTGAGACAAAAACGCCGAAAGACGAGGAAGAGAAAGAGAACAAGAGGGGGAAAGAAGTAATATTTTCCTTGATAAAAATGCACAAAAGGGAAGATGAACTTTGTTCTTTTTCTCTTTCGACTCTCCTCTCTTTTTCTGCTTTTCGCCTCGCAGCACGCCAGCCTAAGCTGAGAGCTGTAATGTCATTAAATTGCAAATGCTTTTTCATTTCCGACACACACTGTTTACTTATCTGGCAAAAACATATGTTGGAAGGAATCCGTTAAATTCTGCCCATTGCCTTGGGTAAAAGTGCAATGGAAACGGACCCACCGAGCGTCCTCTTTCTTCTTCTTCGGCTCTCCCCTTATCTACAAGACGGCTTCGCAGAAAACTGGCTAGTTCAATGAAAAATGAAGATACAGCGGGAGATTAGGGTAGAACACTGAGCACGAAATTCCTGGAGAGAGGGTCACTCCATTGCAAATGATTTCACTCCTCTAGATCTGCATAAATTACTATTTTTAAGGCATCTCCAAAGTCTGTATATTTTTCTCACTCTGTCAAACATTTAATTTCACGCCCCGTGTTCTGAATATGCTAAAAGGCATATCTCTGATGCACCTTTAAGCCAGAAAAACGAATGCAAAATTGAAGATAAAATGATGTGATTTGCACTACAAGCCTATTACTTGAGGTATTTACATATAGTTTACCTCTGCAGTTCTGAGGATGATTTATTTAAAAAAATCTGGATTAAGCTCATATAAATATGTATAAATCTTTGTTTAGAAAATAGATTTTGCAGCTGTTGTGTCAAAAAAGTTCTTTAAGATTCTGTGAAGAATTTTCCTTTTAGCATGCTTTAAGAGGGGAAAAAAGGGGGACAGAATTTGACATTCGGCTTGGCGGGAGGTGGGGGGTGGGAGGCATATGCTACCATCCGGCAGTTATAAAGAGTCCTTTATTGCCCTCCTTTGCCCAAAGCAGCTTGGCCCCTCCTCGCTCTTTTATTATACGTATTTAATTCTCTCGTTTTTTCCTTTTTGCTTGGGCCCAAATAATAGTATCCAGGATTACCAAATTCAAATTAAATATCTGTGTTTAATGACTGAAACAATCGTGAGCCTCTCGGATGTACCCTCTGCCTCCTGGCGCCTTCCTCTTTAGACTTTTCCAAAGCCGACCTCCAAGAGTCCTCACACCAAGCCCTGGACTTGCTGGGAGCAACTTCTAGTTACTGAGTGGAAAGTGATTATTCACACACTGTAAGCGAGATATCTTAGTCTTTGGAGAAGCAATGCCAAGAAATACTGGCATTTCATTTAAAGGATCTCCACATGTGTGTTCTAGCCTCCCTCTCTCTGTGTCTCTCTCCCCCTCCCCCTCTCTCTGTCTCTCCCTCTCTCTCTCTCTCTCTCTCTCTCTCTCTCTCTCTCTCTCTCTCATCTAGAGTTTGGCCTTTTTGTCTGAAAAACGCTTCATTTAGTCTGGCCTCTTGCATTCCCCTCTGATCCCCATCCCTCTGTAATCACTGTGGGGGAATTACTCTCTGCTATTTTCTTGGTAGGCTTTGGGTTTAGGAGAATTTAGATAACCGAGTTGACTAATTCAGCACTGAACACACATTGGAGTTTGCAAATATGCCGCCCCCTACACAATAAGGGTAGGGCCCAGCTTCTGGGCTGCACCTGCCGAGATGCTGTGGGAACAGCTGCCTCTGGAAGCAGGTAGGTAGTGGGAATAGCTATTTCTTCAAAGCCTGCATTAATCCTTTCGCAATTAAACCAAGAAAAGGGTTGTGTACAGGCATTTGATCGCTTCTGGTGGAGAGAGGAGTTCGCTTACAAAGATTGGATTCCGGGTCTGGTGCGCTACGCCTGCTTAAAGTGGACTAATGACAATTTAAAAGAATGACACTGCAGTCATTTAAAAAAGTTGAGAGTCCTTTTTGTGCAAAATGGCTTAACAATCCCCCCTAGTGGTCTGTTTCCTGTTACTGTGATTTATGTACACTCTGCTTTATGACACTGCTTGCTTGGTCAGTTTACAGGGTCATAGCAGAGAAATGGCAGAAACAAAACAAAACAATCACTGAAATCCCCAAGTCAGACTATTTCAGTGACAGGAGTTGAAATGAGCTTTCACTGAGTCCCTGCTTTCCTACTCCTCCCAGGGCCTAATTTCTCAGATAGTGACCGAGCGACACCTACCAGAAAGCCAGCCTTATATGTCAAGGGTTTTTCTCAAAACTGACGAAAACACCTAGATGGCTGTGGCTCAGGCATCATCCCACAAAGCAAAAGGGCACCAGTTGGATTCCCATTGGGGCACATGCCTGGGTTGTGGGCTTGGTCCTTGGTCAGAACACATAAGACAGGCAACCAATCCATGTTTCTCTTTCCCATGGATGTTTCCCACCCTCTCTTTCTCCCTTCTTTCCCCTCTCTCTAAGAATACATAAATAAAATCTTAAAGAAGAAAAAGACCTGACGAATAACCTCAGATTTCCAATGTTCCCATCTCTGCCACTGAAATCAGTGAAAGGACTAGGGACTTTTTTCAGTCCTTCCAAGAGTGGACTTGGGTTTCTGAACGTGGAAGACAGTAAGTCATAGAAAGAGTTGGGGCCTTCCTTTCAGGCAGGTTTAGCCCAAACTGGATTCTTTGAGTTCTTTAAGACAGTGTTGCCCTGAAATAATTCTTAAGATCCTATCTGTTTTCCCAATGCAACCACGAACAAAATGCCTGGTTATTGTTGCCATTCAGAGTTCAGCCCTTCTCTGTCCTCACACACGAAGGAGGGACTCTCGTCTCCTTCCAGGTTTGCAGGTGAGACGAAGCCCCAACCATCTCCTCTGCCTCCTCCGGCACTGAGGCTCACACACGGGCGGGCTGCAGCCAAGTCGGGGCCGCCGAAGTATTTCAAGCGTTAGACCACTTAGACAGGAGGTGTCCCGTTCACCTGAGAGCCGGCTTTGCTTCCCTGGGCCACGTTCCCAGTCATGCTCCTTGTCGGGGTGATACTGAAGTGGAATCGAGCACATCCACTCATCATGGAAGGTGCTATGTAGTGTTGGTAGATCAGATGGGGACAGTAGCGAGTTTTAGGTTTTTTTTTTAAATCACTGGACATCTTAGTCTGAGCTGTCATAACAACACCGCAGATCCAGTGACTTGTAGACAACCGAAATGTGCAGTTCACGGTTCTGCGGGCTGGAAGTCCAAGACCAGGTGCCAGCAGGGTTGGGTTCTGATGAAGACCCTCTTGAGACGGCTGACTTCTCCACGCGTTCTCACATGGTGGAAGGGGCCAGGGATCGCTCTGGGGTTTCTTTTCTAAGAACGCTAATCCCAATCATGAGGACAAAGGCCCTATCTACTCATACCATCACATCGGGGGTTAAGAATTCACCGTGAGAATCTTGGGGTACTGCAATCAATTCAACAAATAAAGAAAAAAGAATTTTAGGGAGACATAAACATTCATACCATAGCACTAAATATGGGAGGAGAATAATATTAGGTAGTTACTAAATGCATATCTACAGGAAAAGATGCAAAATTATCCTAAAACCCCAAGTCCTGCCCTACAAGAAGCTTACATTGGGGAAAAAGAACATCTAAAAAAGGAATCCACTGTGAACCTCTTTGCCCTTCAGCCTCGAGAGCTTGCAGAACTTGAAGTCTGGTTTTCTCCCAAATATTCGGACTATTTCCTTCAACGACTTTTGGGCTTGCTTCATTTCCTTCTGTTCAGTTTCTGCGGTCTCCATCCTGGTCCATGAAATGATCATTTCTTGCTAGAAACATCTCTAGGAGGCCCAGCACCTCCTTTTATTTATCAAGCAATCAATCAGTGAATTAATCCATTCATTCATTCATCTTAAGTCCAATGGCAAGTCACATTGACCTAACCACGCAACTTCCCTTCTCAGAAACGGGCTCAGGTTCCCAGCTGCATCACTGGGAAACTTTCTACCTCCTTAGCTCCGAGGCCCCCTAAGAGGACTGGTCTCTTCAATCAACCACTTAGTCACACAGTGGTCACCTTCCTGCTATATGCTGGACTGCAGTTAGTTAAAACGTTTTGCTCTGCCTTGAGCCACAACTTTGGTTTTTACATCTCCACGCATCTCTTCTACCGAGGCATACGCAGCATGAAGCTTAGACTTCAGGGCCCATTGCTTACGAAGGCCACTTCTAAGTCTTCCTACTTAACTTTGCATGAGTTTTCTTAAGGAGAACCTCCCCTCAAATTGTAACACATGCTTCAGGCCCTACATCCTCAGGACCTGCCCCGGCCTTGGTCCTTTATTACCTCTCCTGCACGTGGGCATCTCGTCTCAGGACCCATGCACGTGCCTGCTCACTTTCTTTCCTGTGAACTATGCACCGTGCTTGTGTGTGCTGTTGGTTTCAGGAGTGTGAGGGTTTCTGCTCTGCAGTCCTGTTCCTTTCCCATTCGGGGGTGTCTGACCCAGGGCCTGTGGGCTACCTGTGGCCAGGGATGGCTGTGAGTGCAGCCTGACACAAAACTGTAAATTTACTTAAAACAGTATGAGATTTTTTTGTGTGATTACGTGTCACAATGCCGTGTATTGACAAAATCACAATGGCCAAAGACAACTCTTCTTCCAATGTGTCCTGGGGATGCCAAAGCATTGGACACCCTGCTTACATAATGTAATAAACGACTCCACGATAGGGACTACGTCCTCTTCACATTTTGTATCAGAGGATGGATACTGGCTTAGTATTTCTAACAAACATTTTAACCAACTGCTTCTGAGGAAGTTTGAAATGGTTGGTTGATTTATACGTGAACATTTGGGGAGCATGTTCGTTGGTGTGCATTTAAGCCCAGCATGGGTAGGTAACTGTTTGGGTAAATCAGGGGTAAGTCAGGACTGCGGGTGCAGTGTGGAGACTGTTACGCATTGGATCACATCACTGCGGAAGCCATGGAACATGGGCTGGATCCAGAAATCCATCTCTTCCTACATTTGGTTCTACTTTGTCCTGTGTGGCATTTACTTTGCGGCAGTTTTAACTATGCACTTGTGTGACCTGCCGCACCTCTATGCATAGCACCTATGATTTCAGAGGGGGGAAGAAAGCTCATTTCCCCCAAACTTTCCAATACAAATTGGGAAATCAAGTCTCATTGGGCCAACTGGGGGCACAGACTGAGTCTCCTTTCCCTCTTGACCTGTGCCTGGGGTATGGGCCAGGGCTGGTCCAGGTACACATCTGGGGGTGGGGAGTACCATGTGGATTAGGAAGACCGTAGGAGGTGGTTTTCTAATAGACAATAGAGGTCACTTACGTTTCTTTATAGAAAAATGTGAAGAGTCATTACAAAGCAATGGAGATCTTTATCATCTACTGGTTGGAGTACAATTTGGTAGAACCATCGTGAAATATAGTTTGAGAAGTTGAACATCTGTGTTGTCTTACTTCTTGAGCAGGACCCAGAGAACTGCTTTCATACACACACAGGGACATCCGTGGCAACTTACTCAGATGATTCATTAGTCACCTGGAGTTTTAAAATGGTGATAGCCTACCATTCTAATGTTTCCTCCTTTGTGGGCTGGGATACTTGTATAAAGAGAAACATCCCCTCACCTACTAGCACGGTTTATACAGGAAAGGCAAGGTAAATATTTGGCTTTGTTTTTCTTTATCGACTTTCAAAATCATGATTCGGTTTCCTTCCACATGACCAATTTCTTAGTATCCTTATGAACTCATGTATTTAACCATATTCGAGGCATTTCAATATATTGCAGTAACTATTCTAATTGCTGCTGAAAGTGTTCTGTCTTTGGCTAACAGGAACCATTTCAGGTTGGCTTCTAAGTCCATCAAACAATACCCTAGTTATCTTTGATAGTCTCCTTTCTTTCCGTTTTGATAAGATGCTCTGTCATCATCTTAAACATTCTCTGCCCCAAACCTGGGGCAGCCATTTCTCCCAGGAGCCCTAGGTACTTGAGTGAGCAATGATAGATGTTAAAGAGAGACTGCATCAAAGATTTATAGTGATGCGTCATCTAATTTAATTCAGGGCTACAGGCTTTTATTTAACTTCTTCTGTATTACATTGTATCTCTTTTCTCCCATGCTGAGAATGCTGATTTCAAAGCACTTAATATTTGATTAAAAATTATTTTTTAACAGTTGATCCTTTAAATTAATTGATTGATTGAATTGGCAATAATGCTTTTATTATTCTTACAATTCTAAATTAAACTTACTAAAAATATCTTAAAATAGTATTCCTTTTCTTAAAGTTTTAAATTTCAGTATTTTATATCTAACTAGTTCAAACTATCACTGGGATATTCCATTTCTCTTTTAGTAATAGGCACCGTTGGCACTGTCCATCTTTTCCAGCCTGCTTTGTCCATGTCAAACATGTGACACTAAGTCGGAGTGGTGACTGCTTGGTCACGCAGTCCCACACGTCTTGTGAGAGGGCCGCGGAAGGCTTATATCACAATGTCATTGACCTGGACAGAGAGAGGCACGGCCCTTCAGTAAGAGAAGGGTTTCATCAACCCCATTAGCAGGCAGGTGGGGAGCGAGGATTGAACGCCTGAAGGTGCCTTCCCAAGCAGGTTCTTCTCCCTTCCGGAAAGTATGGGAATTAAAGTAACCTGTGCAAATGTATATCCTGAAGGGATAGGGCTGCAGGGCATCCTTGAATTGTAAGAGGCCAACGTCCACACATGTTCTTCCCACTGAGGTAAACTGCTGTGACTGAAAATATGTGAACTAGCCCCGGCTGGTGTGGCTCAGTGGACTGAGTGCTGGCCCATGAACCAAAGGATTGCTGGTTCGATTCCCAGTCAGGGCACATGCCTGGGTTGTGGGCCAGGTCCCCAGTAGGGGGCGTGCAAGGGACAACCACACACTGATGTTTCTCTCCCTCTGTTTCTTCCTCCTTCCCCCTCTCTAAAAGTAAATAAATAAAATCTTAAAAAATATGTGAAATAGACACATGCCTAATTCTCTACATACTCATCCTTGATTGGATTTGTATATATGTATACATGTGGGCACATGTGTGTATGGGCATAAACTCATATGTATGCACATGTATATATACCCATAGGTTCATATATAAATATGATAGGGGATAACTCAGTATTTAGAGAGCTAGGCATGCATATAATTCACAGAAATACCCAATACATACCTATGGCTGACACAACTTATTCAGATAATGAGTTTTAGATATCTACTATGTTTTAACAATTTGTCTATGCTCAATGTAGGTCATAAATCCAAGGACCAAGTTCACCTTCTCATCTTGAACCTTGTTAAATTCTCAGCTTGTGCTCAAGAAATATTAAAGTATGACCATAATGTTAGAGAAAACAAAGTGAATAATTTAAAAAATCAAATCACATCCAGGGAAAAATTAAACTGGTCATTTATGGAAAGTTAAGACAATAGTCATTCTGATGTCAGTTTTTCTAACCATGATAAGACCATAAGAAAAAGAGCAATGACCCAAGTAAATTACATATTGCAGGAAGCATACCGATTTCTAGAATCCTTACTTATATACATGTCTAATAGTGCAAAATCCGGCCCTATAATATACCTTCTTGAGACAGGGTGGGGCAACCTAATTTCAATATTTCTACCATAACTGTAAATTTCTTACAGTTCAAATATCTACTGGATGAACTTTTAGGCAAACCTATTCGTTTTTGTAATAAATTAGATCTTACACCCAGTATCTGCAGACTCATTTGTGCAATCTGGCAATAAGAAAAAAAGAGTAAATTTTATGTTTTTTTGGTAAACGCAAGGATAGTAAACAAAATTGTATGTTTCCAGCACACTATCCCACAAATGTGGATTTCAGTGGGTGGATACAAAATGAAACGAGATATATCTTAAAAGTAACTGCTCTATACTTACGTGCTAATCACACCTTGAAGCATAACAGTGTCTGTTTGTTTTTTTCAAGTAACAGAAGCAATAAAATGCTATTATGGATTAATCTTGTGCCAAATTTCATTTTTTAATAAAATCTATTTTGAGCTCAAGAAAATACAAAAATGCAAATCAAGGGCCTAATCCTCCAGATCTTGTGAACTTGTAAGGGCTGATGCACTTCAAAGATTTTTTAAAAAAAACTCATAAATTAAAATCTTCATACAACAGGGCAAAACATACTTATATGTAAACCTTTTAATGTTATATTCCATGTAAAGTTTCAGCCTAATAAAAGTCTGTAGGAGAGAGGGTTTGAAAAGGCTTCAAACTAGATGTTTACTGCATAAATACCGATCTACTTTAATTTCTCACCTGCACGGAACCCAGACAAAAGTGAGCACTCTGCAGTTTTACAGAGCAAACAACAGTCAACAAGGAGAGCACCGCATTAAAGGGCCAGTCCTCTCAAGTACGCAGACCCGTCCTCTCCAGTTACGTGCACCCCTGGGACACCAAGGGTGGGGAAGTTCACCCAAGGGCTGTTTGCGCCGCACTCCCTGTGTGCTTTCCCCGTCTGGGATGGAATATTCATGAGGAGACCTAAACCAACTCTTCAGAACATTTTTTATCTCAAAGTGCGAACAGGCTATTCAAACAGGCAGCTAATGAAGCCATCCGCCTCCATCTTGTTTGATGTCGCTTTTGTCGTTAGAGATGCTCTGAGAGGTGCTGGGCGGTGCCTGCTCTCCCTGGGCCACTGTTTTAACCTTGGTGGGGGCAACCGTGTGGCTGTACCACAGACCCTCCCTACAAAAATGCCAACCACACTCTGTCAATGCAAAATGCAACAAACCTTCATCGACATCAACTCTAGAGGGTGTCGCAAGGACATCATAACATAACCTTTTAAGGATGATTCTTCTTAGAATTCAATGCGTAAGAAAGAAAGTGTTTTCATTTCTGTTTTGTAGCTACAGGGCACAGAAAATATTGGGGAAAAGTGTATACTGTTGATGAAATATGTAAAACAAGTCATGTGTGCCTACGTCTTTCATAGGAATATCTCACACAACTTCAAAGCAAACATAGCATAGGAAAGCATTTTGAATTATTTCAAGAAGTGTGTGTGTGCATATTCATATACAAAACCATAAGTAAATGGATATGAAAGTGAAATTTCACATTAAGACTGTAATATAATGATGCAAAGAAACTTTAAGATGCTCTTACTATTCATGCCATCACTACTGCTGTTCAAACGGATAAGTGCAGTGACTCAGAAGACGATTTTTCAGTGTTTGTGCCCAAGTGGAAAAGGGGACTTCGTGCCAAAGCTCACAGTTACTGTGGAGAAAGTCCCCAAACATAGCATTCTACACCCAGATAACACAGAGGCATTTCAAATCCGACGCGTGGAAAATTAAATTCAATATTCAACCCGATAAAATTGCCCCTCTGTGTATTTTCTCGTTCAAGTCATGATACATCATCTGTGGTGGGCAGAACCCTAAGGTGACCCCCAGTGACCCACACTCTTGAGTGCGGGCAGGACCTCTGACTAGGATGGGAAATGACTCCTGTGATTACGTCACTCTCCAGGACAAAGGGGTATGGATATTGCTGATACAGTTTAAGTCTCTTATTGATTGACTTGGAGTTAATTAAAAGGGAGATGAGCCTGACTATTCAGGCTCATTCAGGCCTGATTTCTCAGACGAGCCTTATTAAAAGAGGGTCTAGAAGTCAGCGAGGTTCTCGGCTGGCTCAGGAGACATCAGCTACTATGTTGGGAGAGGGCCTGGGTGAGGACCACACAGGGAACACATGTGGCTGGCCTGTAGGTGCTGAGAGGGATCCCTGGTTGACAGCCAGCAAGAGGATGGGGACTTTGGTTTTACGAATACAATTAAATTCCGCCAGCAACTGCATGAGCTTGGATAAAGACCCTGGGCTCCAGACAGGGGCATAGCCCACGTGACACCTTGACCGCAGCCTCTCAGGACTGAGCAGCGGACCCAGCTAAGCAGTGTCTGAACTCCAGGCCCATGGACACTGGCATACTAAATGTAAAACACGAAATAGCTTCCTAAATCGTTTTACACGGATGCTTATGTTTATCTACGAGTTAACAAATTTGCCAGGGGGAAAATTACTTTGTAGAAAAGCTTGCTTATTTTTCACTTGGATTCTAGAAAAAAAATATTTTGCATATATCCAGAGTCTATCTCAATATTTCATCATGTTTATATTTCAGTTTATTTATCTCTGGTATTTCTCAAACTAATTAGGGCTACTAAAAGTTCCATGGTTTTTTGTTAGGTCTGTGAAATTCATACAGAGAGATCTGATCAGATCACTCGGGAGGGGCAGTAGGGGGCGGTTGCCTGGGGCAACGGTAAACAGCCTAGGACGGGATTGGCTGAGAAGCTCACTGCCTCCAGAGCACATGGAGTTATGGGCAAGAAGATCTGAAATAAAAGAAGGGCTCTCAGCTCTCCGTGTCTCTCTCTCTTCCTCAAGGATGCTCAGATGAGCATGCCTGCATTTCCCAACTGAAGGTATTTCGGGTGGAAAGGAATTCTGGGCATAGCCTAGGATCCGGCGGGCCTTTCAGAGGGTGGAGGGTTATTCTTTGAGTATTCTAGAGGGGATGACCTCTAGGGCAGAAGCCTGCCATTCTTCCGTAATTGTGTAGTTTTGTATCTTACGTTGTTTTAGTTTGTAAACTAACCTTATAGACATAAGATACTTAAAACTAATGGGGAATGATAGGAGAACTCAGGTGTTAAAGAGTTTTAGCCTTAATTGATAGGCTTAAGTGACTAATTTGTGTGGAAACAGTTGTTCCAAAATTGTGAAGTTTTTGAGTGAAATGTCCTTCCCTTTATCACCAGACCTTTGCCTCTGGAATTTTGCCTAGATGGTGGCAGTGGGCAGCGGGGCCCCAATTGCTGTTTGCTAACAAAATGAGTGAACTTTGTAAAATCTCATAAATCTAACTAAGTTATTTGTAGCATCTACATTTAAAAGTAATTGAAATGGCATGAATAAGGGGAATAGACACGAATGTATTAGCAGTGGTATCTGGCTAGTGGACATATTTTATGTGGTTTTTGTTGTAATATTCAGTTCTTGACTGTATTTTAAATTGTCTTCCATTGAATTCCTCTGATTTTACTATGTGTTACTCTCATAATGGAATATATGGGAAGAATTCTAATTTTTAAAAAAACATGGTAAGTCTTAAAATCAAGTCATCTAAGTCCACTTTTATTGTTCTTCAAGATTATTTTGGCCACGTTGTTTTTTTAAACTTTATTTTTATTGTTGACACTATTGTAGATGTCCCCATTTTCCCCTGCTTTGCCCACCTGCAGCCAGCCCCTATGCCCCCTTCCCTCTGGCCATCACCAACCTGTTGCCTGTGGGTCATGCATGTATGTTCTTTGGCTAATCCCTTCACCTTCTTCCATCCACCCACCCACGTTCTAACAGCTGTCAGTCTGTTCCATGTGTCCATGCCTCTGTTTCTATTTTGTTCGTCAGTTTATTTTGTTCATTAGATTCCACATGTGAGTGAGATCATACAGTGTTTATCTTTCTCTGACTGGCTGAGTTCACTAAGCATAACATTCTCCAGGTCCGTCCATGCTGTCGCAAAGGTAAGTGTTTCTTATTTTTTACTGCTGCATAGTATTCCATTGTGTAAATGTACCACTGCTTTTTTTTAATCCATTCAAATACTGATAGGCACTTAGGCTGTTTCCAGATATGGCTATTGTAAATAATGCTGCTACGAACATAGGGGTGAGTATATTCTTTTGAATTGGTGTTTCAGGATTCTTTGGATATATTCCCAGAAGTGGAATCACTAGGTCAAAAAGCAGATCCAATTTTTAGTATTTTGAGGAAATTCCACACTGCTTTCCGCAGTGGCTGCGCCATCCTGCACTCCCACCAACAGTGCACGAGGGTTCCCCTCTCTCCACAGCCTCGCCAGCACTTGTTGTTTGTTGATTTCTTGATGATGGCCATTCTGGCAGGTGTGAGATGATGTCTCAGTGTGGTTTTAATTCGCATCTCCCTGATGATCAGTGACATTGAGCATTTTTCATATGTCTATATGAGCCATCTGTATGTCCTCAGAAAAGTAGCTATTCAGGTCTAACTAATTTTTAGTTGGATTGTTTGTCTTCTTGGTGTTGAGTTGTATAAGTGCTTTATATATTTTGGAAATTAAACCGTTATCAGGTATATCATTGGCAAATATGTGTTCCCATACAGAGGGTTCCCTTTTCATTTTGTTGTTGGTTTCTTTAGTTGTGCAGAAGCTTTTTAGCTCGATGCGGTCCCACTTGTTTATTTTTTCCTTTATTTCCCTTGGCCCAGGAGAGATATCGTCAAAAATATTACTACAAGAGATGTCTGAGATTTTATTGCCTATGTTTTCTTCAAGGATTTTTATGGTTTTGTGACTTACATTTGAGTCTTTTATCCTTTTTTTTAGTTCATTCCCATGTACAGCGCAAGCTGGTGGTCTAGCTTTACTTTTTTTGCATGTACCTTTCCTATTGTTCCACCAAATTGGCAACATCTTAAAAATTCTACATGGTTTAATACTCATATAATTTTGTAAAAAGGCAATTTTAGTAGACAAATAGTTTCTCTGGGCCCAGAAGACAATAACTAATACAACCCCTCCTTGCCATGAAGGTCTTGCCATGTTTGTTTAGGGTTCCATGGTCATCTTCCACATGAGCATCTGTAGGCAAAACCATCCAGGGGTAGTGGGAGCATAACTAACTTTGATCCAGACTTAAAAATTTCATGTGAAAATATTTAAAGAAAAACTTGTAACACGCAATATTCATATTAATACTATATACTATCATACTATTCCTGAAGGGAGCATTTTCAGCTCTCACCAATGACACACCTACAAATAAATATAAAGCTGAAAATCGTAATAACATGACATCATGTAACATAATAGCATAATCAAAATGTAAGTGAAGAACTTTATTTTCTTTAACACACCTCAAGAAAAGCATGATCCTTAACAAAAATGAATGATATTCTGCTTCATGAGGAAGAGGTCATGCTACCAGTAAAAACCAGCCACGCAGTGACCCAGAAGAACTGGGTTCCTTTTCCTCCCCCTCCTTACAAGCACAGTGCAAACAGCATCAGTCCCATCCTTCTCCTCTTCCAAAGGGGCCATGAATGTTCTGGAAAGTCTGTCGATGTATCTTTTGCAAACACGAGGGGTCTGGGATGTCCGTCTTTCATACAGTCCCAAATACTTCCCTGGAAGTTAGTTTTAACCAAAAGGAGGGAGAAGAGTGTCACATCTAATAAGCTTTAGAGCCCGACACACTCAATTCTGTCACTTAACTGTAACGGTGGGTAAATTACTTCATCTATTTCGACTCATTTCCTCCCCAAGTTGTTGAGAGGATTACATTGAATAATGTGTGCCTGGCCGCTGCCTTGAACTCTAAGCGATGAATAAGTTGTCACTCTTAGTTTTGTTTTTGTTTTTGTTTTTTTTAAAGATTTTTCCCAAATAGGTGAAGCAAACACAAAACAAATATGCCAAAATAAGCACATGGTTTTTAAATGAAATGTGTCTAAGTTACTCTGTAACCATAATCTTCATCATATCCCTGAATGCCAGGGTTATGAAACAGGAGAAAGGCATACAGTCAAACCTCTTTTTGTTTTAGAGCCACTTTTTTTTAAAGATTTTATTTATTTATCTTTAGAGGGGAAGGGAAGGAGAGAGGGAGAGAAATATCAATGTACGATTGCCCTTGTGTGTCCCCTGTTGGGAACTGGCCTGCAACCCAGGCATGTGCCCTGACTGGGAATCGAACTGTGATCCTTTGGTTCTCAGGCCCTCACTCAATCCACTGAGCTACACCAGCCAGGACCAAACCTCCTGAATGTCTTCCAGCTTGAACAATTTGGTTCTCAAATAGCCTTTGGAATGAATGAAGTTTGAGAACCAAGGGGCCTGGATTCTAGCCTTGACTGTATCTCAGTGTGACCATGTGATCTTCAGCAAGTTATCAACTCCCAGAGGCTCTATGTTCCTTACCCATAAGACAAAGGGATTGTTTTAAGGGAAACTCTGACTCCTTTTCACATCTATGCTTTTAAGATTTGACTCAGTAAGAGAATCGCCACGCTGCTCAGATCTAGCGAGTCTGATACTTGGGATAAAATGCTTTCCGTCTCACACCACTCCGGCACATGGGGGAGGTGACTAAGTTACGGCAAACTAGGCGCCTGAGTCATTTAACCAATCAGAATGCTTTAGCACAAGACCTCTCACTACCTCTTGTAAAAGACATTACACTTAATGTGGCAGGAACAAATGTCTCCCAACAGGGCATCTGCGTGTCACCTGAATTGGGAGGAAGAGGTGGCCTCTGATACTTCCCATGTTGATCTCCCACTGTGATACCTTGATCACCTGGGCTGGCTAAGTCTTCCAGCAAATTATCTTGTGACACTTACTTCAGGATATTCAGTTACAACATCTGCAACTTAACTGTGTGTGTGATGTGGAGCAATTTGGATTGAGTTCAAATCCTGAATGTGCTGGGCAAGAACATGGCCCCATCTTTCCGTATTCTCCATCGAAGAGAGTCATGCTTGTGTTTCATTGATTCAAAGATGCATGTATTTTTCGAATTTTAAGACCTTGATATTGAATGCATTAAGTACTCCATGTGTTTGAAAAGCATTGTGTCATAATTTGAATGCCAGTGTTTTTTCTTTCTTCATAAAATTAACAGTGAATCTTAAAGGCAATGGAGTCTTAAATTCAGTTAGATACGGTAAAATCCTTCCAACCCAATACAGAAATTTTTGTGAGGCTCTGGTGAAATAAGTGGTCTTCAAAAAGTCTTGTCAATTGTAAACAGGAGACCGGACTGAATGTTGTCTAAAGTTTTTAGTCTCTAACGTCTTTGGAAGACCTGTATAAATGCAAGATCTTATTAAACTGATTTCTCTCTACAAAGTGAGGATATGAGCTACCACGAGCTAAGATAAAACCATATCGGCTGCTGTGATTTCCTCATTGGCCAAAGAAATCAAATACTGAAATATATTGATTCTTTTTACCAGCCTTTCCCTACTGTATTTTATCCTCAGAGATGAGTTAATATTAAAAAGCAAAAATCTAATAAACTTAAAAAGCAGTTATTTAAATCAATATTTGTATATAATATTTTTTGCAACTAATATTTCTTGTTATAAAGGGTAATACATGCTTCTTGTAGAGAATTTGGAAAATGCAGAAATGAAATTTAAATCCCATTTCCCTAAAATAATCCTCATTAAGATTTGGATGTACTTTTTCCACTGTTTATACAGTACTATATAAATTAGTATAAAATTGAAATCAGAGAGTAAAATCAGAGATTTTATATAAGTCCACCTATATAAAGTTTATATCAATATGTTTTACTTATGCTCATTTTATCAGGGTCATTTTCGTATCAGTAAACATACTTCAAAAATCCTTTGCAAGGTGGCTTGGAACAATTTAGAAAAAGAAAATATTGGCCCATGCTTGATTCTTTGCACAGTAGTCCCTGACTGGTTGCACATCACAACTCACTTGAAGAAAAAAATGGAAAATACAGTGGCCATGCCCCACCTTCAGAGATGCCAAATCAATTAGTCTGGGACGGGATCAAGGCACAATTTTTTTTCTTATGTGATTCTAATGCATAGCCCTGGATGAGAACTATTGTTAAAATAAATTCCAAGTGGATTAAAAAATTATTGTTAAAAAAGAGGCTATAGAATTAGTGAATAAGAAATATAAATGTATATGTAATTTTAGGGTACTAAATAACACTAAAGACAGAAATACCAATGGAAAATATTCGTATGTTTAATTATATGAGAACTTCAAATTTTTTAATATTTTTAAAATTAAAAATAATTTTAATATCAAAAAAACAAGCAAAACTGAAAAGGAAATCACAAACTGAGAAAAATATTTCCAATATTCATTATAGGCAAAGCTCTAAAGAAAGTATAATGGAAAAGGTAAAAGACCAAAGAGGAAAGGTTAGAGATAGGTAAATTACCCAGAAAAAACAAGTCACTAAATATCTGTAGTAAAAAGCATTTTCTTCTTAAATGAAAAATAAGCCCATCTTCACTTGAGACTATAACCCTCTTTTCCTGACTCCACCTCTGCCACTTATAACGCAGGGGCTTTACGGTAGCATTTACATTTTTACCGTGAAGCTTTATCTCATTATAAAAATCAAACACTAGGCAAATATATTAAAACTAAAATATGAACGCATACACAGGAGAGTCACACAGACACATCAAATCAGACGTTAAGGGACATAGCGCCGCTTTATCACCGCCTGAGTCCAGCTCCGAGAGGGCTCAGCGTGCCATAAATCGGGAGTCTTTTCAATCCGCCGGAGTGATTTTGCCCTGATGAGAATGCATACTCATTATTTTCTGATTACTCCCCTGCACACAACACCCCATTTCATGCCTTGGTTTTTCACACCCCTTGTACAGGACTCATATTTTATCCCTGAAGATTGTAATAAATCACCTCAAACACAGTCACCCACTTAAGAATAGATTTTAGAGGCAGGAAGGCGCCCTGGTCCTGATGCGATCACGGTCGTCAGATGCCGGGATTGTCCCCGGGCACGTCCTGCACGGTGTGTACAGGAATGCTACCAGGGCCGTCCAGGCCGAGGGAGTCCGCTCCAGCCCCTGTGTGCGTCCTGGGTTCAGGAGGCATCCATAGGAACCCTTGGCAGTGTTTTGTTTTATGAATTTGGCTCCTTCCTCTTTTTCACTAGTGCCGACCCTTTCGAGATGATGCAGTTTAGACACGTCACGGCTGTTGAAACTCATACCAGAAGCTCGAGCTGACAGCGGTGTCTCATCAAGAGCTAGAAACTGCAAAACAACATGGTGATAAAGAGCAGAAGTATGAAAACTAAGAAGACAAAGGGCAGAAAATGTTGCCTTGCCCACTTAACGCAGAGCCCTAGGGGAAGACATCTGGTTCAGAGCAAACAGTGAGTCTTTCAACACAGAGAAGGGGCCACTGCGCAGAGTGAGGAGTGGCCAGAGGTGAGAGAGGGCTCCTGGACGCTGAGAGTGGACGGTGTGACCCTGACCTCTGTAGGGGAATTTATACTGGAGAGGCTAAGAGATCTGTGACGTTAAAATCTAGATAGGGGCCGTACCTTGAGATTTTTGCTGTTGTGGTTAAAACTGGACTATGTCAGGAATGGTTGTTTTTTTTTTCTTGAATTCGCAGGTTAACTTGACAAGGCACTCGATGTGCTTTGAGGAGCAACGAAAGGTAGACTTCACAGGGGTTTACAACGATTGTTAGTTCAGAACTATTAAGTTGTAACAGCTATTGGGTATCATTCATTTCTACCAAACCAGGTGCCTTTACAAAAGGAAGTAAGGAACATCATAGTTTACTGATTTGACAAGGAACTTCGGTCATGGCCATTGGTGTATCTGAGAGAAGAAACCACTTTCCAGTTAAAAAAAAAA
>PVKM010008874.1:0-38101 GCA_004027735.1 Carollia perspicillata | reverse complement strand
CCACCCATGCTCCCCCCATTTAGTTCATGTCCATGTGTCATAAGTTCTTTAGCTTCTACATTTCCCACACTACTCTTGCCCTCTCCCTGTCTATTTTCACCCCACCGTCTATGCTACTTATTCTCTGTACCTCCTCCCCTGCCTCCTCCCACTCCCCTGTTGCTAACCTTCCAGGTGATCTCCATTTCTGTGGCTTTGCTCCTGTTTTAGGTGTCCACTTAGTTTGCTATTGTTTTATTGTGGTTGTTAATAACTGAGTTTGCTGTCTTTTCACTGTTCATATTTTATATCTTCTTTTTCTTAGATGAGGCCCTTTAACATTTCATATAATAAGGGCTTGGTGATGATGGACTCCTTGAACTTGACCTTATCTGAGAAGTGCTTTATCTGCCCTTCCATTCTAAATGAAAGCTTTGCTGGATAGAGCAATCTTGGATGTAGGTCCTTGCCTTTCATGACTTGGAATACTTCTTTCCAGCCCCTTCTTGCCTGTAAGGTCTCTTTTGAGAAATCAGCTGACAGTCTGATGGGAACTCCTTTGTAGCTGACTGTCCCCTTATCTCTTGCTGCTTCTAGAATTCTCTCCTTCATTTTCATCTTGGCTAATGTAATTATGATGTGCCTTGGTGTGTTCCTCCTTAGATCCACCTTCTTTGGGACTCTCTGAGCTCCCTGGACCTCCTGGAAGTCTATTTCCTTTGCCAGACTGGGGAAGTTCTCCTTTATTATTTGTTCAAATAAGTTTTCCACTTGTTGCTCTTCCTCTTCCCCTTCTGGTATCCCTATAATTTGGATGTTGGAATGTTTAAAAGTGTCCTGGAGGTTCCTCAGCCTCTCCTCATTTTTTTGAATTCTTATTTCTTTATTCTTTTTTGATGGGATGTTTCTTTCTTCCTTCTGGTCCACTGCATTGATTTGAGTCCCAGTTTTTTTCCCATCACTGTTGGTTCCCTGTGCATTTTCCTTCATTTCACTTAGTGTAGCCTTCATTTGTTCATCTAATTTGTGACCAAAATCAACCAATTCTGTGAGCATCCTGATCACCAGTGTTTTGAACTGTGCATTTGATAGGTTGGCTATCTCTTTGTTGCTTAAAAGTATTGGCTCTGGGGCTTTGAGCTATTCTGTTTAAGTCATATATGGTCAGGTGGTGACTGTTCCATGTGGGTGGCGGAGCCTTAGGTGTTTACCAGGGTGGGGCAACCTAGTCACAGGGTTGTGATGCTGTCCATGGAGGTGGGGTCAGAGAGGGAACAATGGTGCCTGTTCCACACTCTCTCAGATTTGCGTCCCCTCTGCTGCTTCCCGCAAGCAAACTTGGCCCCCCTGGTGCTGGTTCCCAGGTGGGCGGGCCTATGCACGCTCTCAGAACCTTACAGGTCTCCCCAGTGACCTCTTGTGTGAGGCTGGGAGTCTCTCCCAGCACCTTTTCAGTAGGTATTTTTAGGTTTTATTTCCTGTCGCTGGGGCCCTGGGCTGCACAGTCTGTCTCACTGCCAGTTCTTGACTAGTTTATCTGTGCTCAAGTGTGTGACCGCCAATGGCCAACTGCCCTGCCTGTTTCCTCCCCGTGTCTGGGGTCTGTGAACAGGGTGCTGGCACTGCTTGTGCTCCGGGTCTGGCAGCCCCTGCCTTTTCCTGCCATGTTCCCACTCCGCAGACTGCTGACTCCACCCCTCTTACCAGTCTGGTTGAATTGTTGTCGGACTTCCACAGTTCAATTTTCTGTTTTGGTTGTGTTATTGTTTGTAAATATTTGTTGTTTTTAATTTTGGTTGTGTGAGGAGACACAGTGTTTCCATCTACACCTCCATCTTGGCCAGAAGTCCTGTTCCTACTGATATTTAAAACAGCTTTCAAATACTAGCACCAGAAGTTAAAATTTTAATATCATTTTATTTTTATTCTGTAAACAGTACTTCAACATTAAATTTCTTTAATGCTTGTATATTTTGTTTTCCATCACACCTATTAGTGTGCAGTAGTGATCAGCATGTGCACCCAATGTTCCCTTACTCTCTTTGTAAAGAAATTATATCTTGAAGTTGGAAGAGCTTCAGAGTTCATTTTATACATAGGGAAATTGAAGCTGAAGAAAACTCCTCTCTTATCCAAATAATTAAATTTTTTTTCCTCACCAAGGATATGCTTTTTAACTTTGCAGCAGGGAGAGAGAGAGGTTGGGGGGGAATACCCAATGTGAGAGAGAAATATTGATTGGTTGCCTCTTGTCCAGGGATCCAACCCACAACCTAGATACGTGCCTTGACTGGGGATCAAACCTGCAGCATTTTGGTGTACAGGATGATATTCCAACCAAATGAGCAACCTGGCCAGGGCCAGCTTATCCAAATAGTTTTATCATACAGCTCTCACATTGTTGTAGAGAATGACATTGTAAGATCATGTGCCTCAGAAGTAAAACAAAATCTAGACAAATTGGTTGAGTTTACAAGCATATATATTGAACCTCAATATCGCCATGATATGAGCATTTACTGAAAATGGGTATCAAAAATGACTGTGAAGTTACCTAAAAGGACATGACCCAGTGGAGGGAAGGCTGAGGATGTGTCCAGCTGAATTTTTGGTTATAAACGGTGGCCTTCTTGGCTAATGCCTTAGTCTTTTCTTGCGTCAGCCAAAATTCCTGCACATCTCCTGTGCTGTGTTTATTTCTAGTAGCATGACCTTCCCAAGAGGGCATGGCCAGACAATTTGTTTAAATACAGAAACAGGCAAGGCAATGGAGGAAAAGGTGGTTTCAATAATGTGACTCAGAAAGGATGACAGGTTTTATGACTTCTGAGCATTGGGGGTGAATTTTTTTCATTGTTTTCAGTCTTCACTACTCTCCTCAAATTAAAAAGCCAAGAACAGCTTGAAAAGAGACTCACAATAGTGTAATTTACAGCATGAGTGGCAGACATGCTCCCCAGAACAGCAGAGCCATCTCGGTGCAATGTTTTGCAGAGTGCACGTCTAAATTTCCAGCCTGTACACAGTTCTGTGCAGTGTGTTACAGAGCCATGCATGGCTGCAATGATAGGAAGGTAGTTGGTGAAGCGCTTTGATAAAGTCTTTGAGAAACTGCAGACAGCAAGACAGAATTTTTGTTGCTACTATTCAAAGTTTTGATGTAGGAGAATGACATTGCAGCTGATATTGCTTAGAGGAGAACAGGTGGACAGGTGTATCCCACCTGGCAATTGCAGGTTTGATTTCCGTGCTTAAAAGAAGCATAACTTTAAAAAATATATTGCATTTTAAAAATATTTAATTAAGTTATTTGTTCTTAGAAGAGAAAGGAGGGAGAAAGAAGGGGAGAGAAACATCCATGTGTGAGAGATAATTCTGTCAGTTGCTTCTTGCACAACCCTAACTGGGAACCTGACCTGCAACCTAGGCATGTGCCCGGACTGGGAATTGAACCAGTGCCCTTTCAGTCACAGGCCATCACTCAATCCACTGAGCCACACCAGCCAGAGCTAAAATATATTTTATTGATTGTGTATTATAGTTGTCCCAATTTTTCCCCCTTTGCCCCACTCCATCTGGTATTCACCTGTACTCCAGCAATCCCCCGGCTCCTTAGTTCATGTCCATGGGTTGTACACATAACTTCTTTGGCTTCTCCATTTCCTATACCATTCCTAATATCCCCCCCATTTATTTTGTACCTACCTATTATGCTTCTTAATCCTGCACCTTTTCCCCTGCCCTCCCTCTTTCCCCTCCTAGATGATAACCCTCCATGTGATCTCCATATCTATGATTCTGTTCCTGTTCTGGTTGTTTGTTTAGTTTGGTTTTTTAAATTCAGTTGTTGATAGTTGTGAATTTGTTGCCATTTTAATCTTCATAGTTTTGATCTTCTTTTTCTCTGCACTTCCTGGACTTACATGTCTATTTCCTTCACCAAGTTAGGGAAGTTTTCTTTCATAATTTTTTTCAAATAAGTTTTCAATTTCTTCCTGTTCCTCTTCTCCTTCTGGTGTCCCTGTGATCCAGATGTTGGAATGTTTAACATTCTCGCAAAGGTTCCTAAGCTTCTCCTCATTAAAAAAAAATTCTTGTTTCCTTTTGCTGTTCTGGTTGAATATTTATTTCTTCCTTATGTTCCAAATCATTGATTTGAATCCCAACTTCCTCCCCTCTACTGATGATTTCCTGTAGATTTTTCTTTATTTCACTTAGCGAAACCTTCATTTTTTCCTTTATGTTGTTGCCTTACTTAATGAATTCTCTGAGCATCCTGACCACCAGTGTTTTGAACTCTGCATCTGATAGGTTGGTTATCTCTGTTTCATTTAGTTCTTTTTCTGAAGTTTTGTTCTGTCCTTTCATTTGGGCCATATTTCTTTGTGTCTTTAATTTGGCAGCCTCCTGGTGTTTGTGTCTGTGTATTAGGTAGACGTGCTTTGACTCCCTGTCTTAGTAGCATTGTCTACTGTAGAAAAGGCACTTGTAAATTGTGTGGGTCAGAGACTTTGGTAATCGCCCAGGTGGGGCAACCCACTTCACTGCTTTGTGGCTCTGTGTGAGAGGAGAGCTTGGAGAAAGGACAGTGTTGCTGCCTGGCCTCTGCAGGTTTGCCTGGCACTCGCCCTGTTTCCAGTCACTTTACCTACTTCCTGCATGTAGCTGGTGCCCTTCCAGCTGTTGCCCTGGTGGTGAATTCCAGAGTGGATGGGTTTGTGAACCTCCCAAGTCCATACAAGCTTGTTAAGCTGAGTCTCCTGTAAATGTGGCAGTTTCTTCTGCCACCCCAACCCTCCATGGTTTTTATAGCCAGAAGTTATGGGAATTTATCTTTTGGGCACTGGAACTCTGTACATGTGGTCTGGTCTGGGGCTGGAATTACTCGCTCCCAATTTTCATCCGCCATATGTGAGTGTGCGATTGTCTGTTCTGTTGCACCTCTGTGTGCCACACCACATCTCCGTGCATCTCTGCCAGTCTCTGCAACTCCGCCCCACCTACCCATCTGGATGAATGTGTCTTCTTTAAATCCTTGGTTGTTGGACTTCCACACAGATCAATTTTCTGATGGTTCTGGGTGTTGTTTATTTTTAGACCTAGTTGTAATTTTTTCTATGGTTGCGTGAGGAGGTGAAGCATATCTATCTATGCCTCCATCTTGACAGGAAGTCCAGAAGAAGTTTATCTTGTAAACAGCATCTCATTATTTTATGGTCTTGCCAAGATATGTTTCTTCTGATGGAGACATGTGCCACACTGGCTGTAGGAAAATGTGTGAAGCAGGTATTTGTTATTGAAAACCTAGCCATCTATTAAGCAACTTTTTTTTCCTTCTGCCTCATGTTTGCTTCTGAAGCTGTTCTCAATAAAGGGATCATACTCTCATGGCAACTTAAAGTATAAAGATTTGACAGCAGTTAAAACTCTTAGTCTCTTTAGCACATTTGCATTCTATCAGAAATTGATATCTTGTACTAAGCAAATGAAATGCCAGTGGTATGATTGTTGAACAATTAATGCACTAATGAAAAATTTTGGGGGAAGGGAGCAAGAGGACTTTCTTCTCCTCTTAAAATTATGCTACATTAAAAAATAAAACAGAAACCAAATAAAATAATCTATGAACATTGTTGGGTAAACTTTATATTCATTATTATTTTAATTCTAAACATTTCAACGATGTTTTCTTTTTTCAAGTACATTTTATTGCTTATGCTATTACCATTGTCCCATTTTTTCTCCCCTTTATCCCGCTCTGCACTGAACCCCCTCCCGCCGCCATTCCCCTCCCCACTTAGTTTATGTCCATGAGTCATAAATATAGGTTCTTTGGCTTCTCCATTTCCTATACTATTCTTAACCTCCCCTTGTATATTTTGTACCTACCAATTATGCTTCTTATTCCCTGTACCTTTTCCTCTATTCTTCCCTCTTTCCTTTCCTGCTGATAACCCTCCATGTGATCTCTATTTCTGTGATTCTGTTCCTGTTCTAGTTGTTTGCTTAGTGTGTTTTTGTTTTTTTTTAGGTTCAGTTGTTGATAATTGTGAGTTTGCTGTCATTTTACTGTTCATATTTTGATCTTCTTTTTCTTGAATAAGTCCCTTAACATTTCCTAAAGTAAGGGCTTTGTGATAATGAACGCCTTTAACTACCTTATCTGGGAAGCACTTTATCTGCCCTTCCATTCCAAATGATAGCTTTGCTGGATAGAGTAATCTTGGATATAGATCCTTGCCTTTCATGACTTTGAATACTTCTTTCCAGCCCCTTCTTGCTTGCAAGGTTTCTTTTGAAAAAACCAGCAGATAGTCTTATGGAAACTCCTTTGTAGATAACTCTCTCCTTTTCCCCCCCTGCTTTTAAGACTCTCTCCTTATCTTTAATCTTGGGTAATTTAATTATGATGCATCTTGATGTGTTCCTCCTTGGGTCTAACTTCTTTGGGACTCTCTAAGCTTCCTGGACTTACATGTCTATTTCCTTCACCAAGTTAGGGAAGCTTTTCTTCATTATTTTTTCAAATAAGTTTTCAATTTCTTGCTCTTTCTTTTCTCTTTCTGGTACCTCTATGATTCAGGTGTTGGAATATTTAATATTCTCTCAGTGGTTCCTAAACTTCTCTTCATTTTTTGAATTCTCACTTCTTCATTCTATTCCAGTTGAATGTTTATTTCTTCCTTCTGTTCCAAATCATTGATTTTTAGTTTTTTTTTCTTTGTGAAACAATGAATTTGGGGGGTAAGTATTTTTTAATTTTATTTTTTATTGATATTCAAATGCAGTTGTCTCCATTCCGCCTCCCCCCATCTTCCCCCTGCCCCCACCCTTCCTTACCTGCTACCTTTGATCCTATCCACTTTGGCTTTGCAAAGTCCTGTTTTCCTTTCCTTCACTGTTGGTTCTTTGTATATTTTCCTTTATTTCACTTTGTATAGCCTTCACTTCTTCCTTTATTTTTCATCTGTACTTGATCATTTCTTTGAGCATCCTGATTACCAGTGTTTTCAACTCTGAATCTGATAGGATGGCTATTTTCTAGTCACTTAGTCCTTTTTCTGGAGTTTTGATCTGTTCTTTCATTCAGGTCACATTTCCTTGTCTTGGCACACCTGTTACATTGTGTGGGGTGGAGTCTTAGGTATTCACCAGGGTGGAGCAACCCACTTCACTGTGTCGAAGAGGGGTCCAAGAGGGATCCACATGCTTGGCTCTTAGCTAGCTTTTAGTCACTTCCCCCTCCACCCAGAAGCAAATTGTGCCTTTCTGGTGCTGATTCCCTGGTGAGTGGGTTTATGTACCTTCTAGGACCCCATGGATCCCTCCAACAGACTCTCCTGTGAGACGGGGAGTTTCTCCTGCAGCCACAATGCCCACAGGTTTTATAGCCTGAGGTTTTAAGGCTTTATTTAGCCACACTGCAACCCTGGGTTATGTAATCTGTGTCACTTCACAGTTGTTCCTCCTGATTTATCTGCATGCAAATGTGGAACCGCCTAGTACAACAGTTGCCACCTTGTCATGCATCCTCATCATCCTAGCTGCTTGCCTTTGCCACTCCTACCAGTCTGGATGAATATTTCTTCTTTAACTTCTTGGTTGTTGAACTTCCATACAGTTCAATTTTCTGGCAGTTCTGGTTGTTTTTGTTTTTAAATTGGTTATCGTCCTTTTGGTTGTGTGAAGAAGCAAACTGTATCTACCTATGTCTCCATCTTGTCCATAAATCTCAACAATGTTTCCACATCCAGAAAAGATGTCTATGTTAGCTTTAGAAGTTTAAAGATGTAGTTTCTATATTTTAAATTTAAAATTTTTTCAGTTTAATTGAAATTTTGTTGTATTTGTATTTTTTCTAGATCCTGATTTTGGAAATGAATACAAATTTACATTTATATACTTTCTTATGTGAGTTATCTTTGTAACTCTAGTCTCAGGACTAGAGGATCATTATATAATGGTCAACCTAGGTCTAATGCTGTCACTGACTTGATGCCTATGTTCTTAGAAACCCTTAAGCTTGTTGTGTTTCAGTTGCATCCTTTACACAGTGAATACAGCATATTTTTTCAGGATATCCCAAATAGGGGTGAACCCTGAGAGGCAAGAAGCAGACTGTGGGCACAAGGGTTCATCTATGAATGAGGGCCAAGGATAGAAGAAGCATTGGTGGGTGGCAGCAGTGATAAACAGAGAGAGACTTTGGACTCTTATTGACATAAGTTTAAAGTATGGTTCTCCCACTTATTAGCTCTGACAACCTGGGCAAGAAGTTCATTCCCTCTGAAGATTAGTATTTATGGCATATGTATTATAAAAGGGTGAACTAACAATGCATCAATTGGGAATTATGATCATGTATAAGCAAAAGATCAAGTTCAGTATCTAATATGATGTAGAAATTAAATAGGAAGAGAAGTGGAACCTCAGAGTTCAGATGGCCAGGCCTTGAATTAAGGACAGTTTTTTTTTGCGTTAGTATTGTGATTATAGGCCAAAATTTATTTTTTGAATTAGAACCAAAATGTGCTGTGAGTAAAGCAGCAATAATCATACCTACCACATAAGATTACATAAACCACCTATCATGGTGGCTAATATTAGACATGTGTACAGGCCTTCCTCAGTTCCCTGGGTGCTGTTACCTCCCAGACTTTCAGCAGTGGACTTAGCCTCAGCTGCCATGGTCAAGGACTCTGCTTGGGTCCACACTGTTCAACTGACTGTGGTTGACCAGTTGTTACTGACCAGCCAGATGGAGCAGCTACATGCCCTATGACTGCTTTTTTTCACTACAGACTTGAGTAATACCCCAAAATAGAGGGTGTGGGATATGTGTTGATGTCATCAGTAGTGTGGGTAACTTACTCTTTGTGGCATGTATTTTGACCACTGAGCATCACATCAGGAAATGGAGAAGAATGTAGAAGATAAATATAGCTCTTGCATCCTTCTTGACATAGACTTTTTCTTAGCTGAGTTCCTTGATATATCCTATTTGTCTTAATTGCCTTCATATCTTGTCTGTTCTTTCTGAATTCATATTCCATCTCATGTACTGATTTTCCATTTTTGTTTCTTATTGAATTTGAAAAGCAATTGATCCCTTTGATGTTTGGCTTCTAGAAATCTTGACTTTTCTAAATTTATACTCTGATAGAAGACTCCCATGGAGGTCCTGAGCTCAGAACTCCAGGCACAGGAAGTTGATTATTCATTTTACTTGTATTAGATTTACTTATTTCTGGGGATTTCTAGAGTATCCACTAGGGTTTTGATATAGCATATAAATCAATAGCATATAAATCAACATGCAAATTTAGTGAGTCTTCTTATGGTTTGTCAATGAGGTGTTTATTGTTTTAGAGAGTAGGAGAATTTGGAGTCATGCAAACTCTACATTATTTTTAGGTAAGAAACCATTAATCTGTGCAACGAGAGGATTTCTGCAGACTAGAATTCTGTCTTCTATAGTCAGAGATTTAGAGAAACCCATTTTTAGTAGGTTCCATTGCCTACTTTTAAACACAGTAAGTAGTGTAGATGATGTGTGTCCAACTTCAGGCTTCCCTCCACCTTGGGAGTCACACACTGCAGTTCCAGACCTGGTAGGTGACCAAAGTAGTTTTTCATCTCTGTTAGGCCTGTTAAGGCTGGGATAGCTAGCCCAAGTTTCAGGGGCAAGCTGAGGCTTCAGTTTCACCATAAATACTGGGAGATTTTACATAAGCCCATGTTCTGGATTTTCTCAAATTGTGCCCATCTTTGTTCCTTCGTGTAAATCAATCAAAATTCTAATTGTTACAGATTCATTTCATGTGTTACCTTTTCCATGAAACCCTTCCTTATCTTCCTGTGTGGAAGTGATCTCAATCTCTTTTGAGTTTCTGTGTGTTTTATTTATGTTTCTGTGCACACAGCCTTCTCGGTAAACTTGTTTTTGTGTTCGAATGACTGTGAGCTTTTTGAAGGCAGGGGCTAAACCTCAGGTATCTTTGTATTGCTCTTTAGCAGAGTGATTAGCAGAACGTGCTTTAAAATATTTGTTGTGTTGAATTTTTCTGTCCTTTGGCTTACACATTTTGAATATTTACTGTTTGCCAAGAACTATGCTAAGCATTATGCATTCAAATCAATTCTACCAGCAAAGATCAATAAAAGAATAGTTTCTAAATTATAGTCACTAGATGAGAGCAACATTCACAACTTGGAATCTTATGGAGAATATTTTAGTTATGGATTACTGATTGGTTTGAACAGATCTATGTGGTTCTTTTAACCTCTCCTGTTTTCACCTTTGAGCCTTTAGCTGCTGCTGGCCTTGGAGGTTTCTCTGATTTCAAATCTTCCCAACTTCGTTCACTGTCTAAGTTCCTTAGATTTTATCTCCATTAAGTATTATAATTGTGTGAATTTAGGATTAGTATGGATATTAGATAATTTGCTATACTTCTCATTCATTTCCCATGGAGGGAAAATTCATTTTGAGGAGTATATGGTTTATAACAGTTATTACTCGATCAGTATAAAAGCTACATTTCAAATTCTATGTAGAATGCTATTGTTCAGAGCAGTGCTGCCCAATGAAAATTTCTGTAATGATGAAAGCATTCTGTATCTGCACTATTTGATAGAGCAGCCACTAGCCACTTGTAGCTAATTAGAACATGTAATAAGGCTTGTATGACTGGGCAACTGTTTTAAATTATTTAATTTTAATTAATTTAAATGTAAATATCCACATGTGGTTAGTGGCCACTATACTAGACATTACAGGTATAGACCAGTGCCAGAATACTTTTCACATATTTCTATAAATAAATAAAGTACCCTGGGATAACTGCTTTTGGGAAACACTACCTGTAGTATTTGATCCCCATTACATCTTTCCTTATTTGGAGGTTCACAATGCACATGAACATGGTAAAAGCTCTAAGAAGTTTCACTGTGCAAAAACGTATCTGTTTACATTAGTTCAATCTGGAATTTGCTGATCACAGTTGACTACTGCATTTCCCTTCCCCACCAATAAGTCCCACGAACAACTCGTGACCTCATTCTGCAAAATCCTTTTGGGAAAAAGTTTTCTTTGACCATTTTCCTATCAAAAGCCTGTGTTATACTTTTGGCTAGACTTATTCCCTCCTCTATTTTATTGGAAGCATAAGGATGATTTTAGAGATAAAGGGGAACCTTCAATAAGCTTTGTCAAATCTCCCAGGAGATGGGGCATGATTTGTGCCCCATAGGCATGAAGACTTTGAAATTACCCTTTGCAGAGGGATGGTATATTTTCTAGTTATAGCTGTGGCTGAGCCTGGATCAAATTTGGTCCCTGGAACCATGATATGTTTCTCAGTTCGACCTAAGCCACAGGTAGGTCTCTCCTTTTTGCACCCATTAGAAACAATACCCTAGCCCTCACTGGAATTTCTGTTGTCATGGGTTTACTCCACTAGCAATAATACAGGAAGGAATACGGTAACAGTTCAGTTGTCTTCTTCCCTTCCTCTTAATAGACCAGCTATTGATGCTTCAGATGAAATTGGTCTGAAGGCTGAGAGCAGGTCCATTATTGGGAGCATTTGCTTTAAATAATGAAATCCAGGAAGGCTTGTGGCAGAGAGACAGCCAGTTCTGCCCAAAAGGCGCTCGCTTGTCTGTTTCTTGCATTCTGTTAAATATTTCTTATTTCATCAGAATGCACCACAAGGACCATTTGACTGTCCCCTCTGGCTTCTGCATCTTGCTTCCAGCATGAACAGACAGGTAATAACCGTTCAGCAGGGCCATTACCTCTTCTAAAGACTATTATCAAAATGGTCATTATACATAATGGAGATTATTACAGGCAGCCTGAGAGATCTTTTAGATACATCTCTCCAATAATAGGTGGCCCTTTTTAGCCTTCTGTATCTGTGGGGATAATACCAGGGCACAGAATCCATGACAAATGGTGATTTTTAGCAAAACTCTTGTCAGCTTTTAATGTATTAATTGGGTTGTGGATTTAAATTGTATTTATGCAGAAACTCTTAAATTTTAACTCTTGACAAATACACAACATGGCAGGAACATTCCAAGAAAAGTAGTTGAAATACATAGAATGCATGTTTATACTATGCAATCACATATGCAAAGATACTGGCTTTAATGAATCTGTTGCAAACAAACCCTTTATAATGAAGTAACTGGTATGTAGTCAGCCAATCAATAAGTATTTATAGACCTTGGGCTTCATGCTAGGCACTGGAAATATGGTGGTTAGAATACACAGAGGGAAGTTTATATATTTAGAGTTTAGCAACTTGTTTTAAATAAGTCAAATTTCAAACTTTTCTAGTCCAAGACAATAAACTTCCTTGTACACCTCCACTTGTCCTCATCTGTTTGATGTAAATAGGCCCTGTCCTAGGTAAAAATGTGAATTCTGCTCTGTGATATGCAGTTGGTTACCTTCCTCCCATAAAGCCATAACCTCATTACTGTTTGTTTGGTAAGGTATCATTCCCAGGGATAAACCGTTAGTGGGTTAAGTTATTCAAGCATAATATGAGATTCTTGGCATCTCAGTACAACTGAAGACCCAAGAACAAAAGTAATAGGTTACTAGTAATCTCCCAAGGGGGGTAGAGTGGAGGTGCTAGATTGCTGATGCTCATTTGCAAAGGAAGTATCAAAAAGTCAAATACTACAAACCCTCATCCATCATCCCCTTTTGAATGCAAAAGGGTTGAGGTTAAAGTGAGAAGTGAGACATTATTTTTTGGAAAAAAATGTTGGGGAGCTGTGGCATTTTGCTTTCTCATGGTGGTGGGACCTGCCTCTTGCTTTACATCAAGTGAGAGCATTTTGAAAGGATCACAAAGATCTTGTTATTAGCAACCTTGATGTTGAAAGAGAAGAAGGCACTAGTCCTTGGCCCTGGACTAAGAAATTTAAAGGCTGAGGACCTTGGCTAGTAAGGTACTTTGATAGCCCAACAAGGAAAAATGGCTTCACTGCAATGTGGAGCCTTAACAGACTGTGTGGTTGCAGTGATGCATGAGTGTTTTACCTGGGCCAGATGGAGTCATTCAGGAGAAAAAGTGGAACTGTTTTGGAATAAACATACAGGAACTTTACACAAGAAGGCCACCTGCAGGGGTGATGGAGCCCTAAGAGAGAATCTCTGTGGTGAAGACCCCTGAAAGCCAGGTGATGAGGGGCAGTTGTGTGGCCAGGTGGAAGAGACATTGCAATTGTAGATGCCTCAGAGATGTCCCAGCTGTGTAGGATCTTTGTTTGCAGTGCATTTTTGCTCAGCTCTTCTGTGTCTTAGAGTTGAAAGCTTCCTATTTAGTACATTTGCTAAAATAATTTCTTATCACCCATCTCCTCTCTCTGGGCTTTCCTTGCTTGAGATGTCAGTTCTCTTTAAAAATTTTTTTTATTTAAATAAACAACAGAATTTTATTTCTCACAGTTCCAGAGGCTAGAAGGTCAAGATCAAGGAGCCATGTCAGTCCTCACTTTGGATGTCCTGTACATTCCAAGTCTTTTCACTCCCCATACCCTCTTAAAGAGGGAAGAATCTGCAATTGGTCATTATTTTGCCCATACATTATTTTTCTTTCTTTACTTTACCACTGACCCCCTTTCTGGCTATGATAGCCAGATTTTCCTTCTGTCAACCTGTGGGGAACTCTGATCACTTTCAGTCATATAGTTGACTCTACCCCTGATTCTAAAGATAGGCATATGTCTCAAAACAGGCCTGTTGATATATTCAACTATATTTAACATAATGGTTACTTCAGCGCTGACCTGAGGGACTTTTGTTAGGACTCCGTAGATGAGGAACCTTCTTTTTGTAAGGCTTGCTTTCAGGTAGGAACCAAGGGGAGGCATTGGTGGTTTCCATGCTCCTCTAGGCTTACCTCAGCAGAAACTGGAGCTGGGAGGTGGGACAAAAATATGTGCCATGACGCCATTTGAGAATCTCTATCTAAACATGTCTGAAATTAGATTTGTTCTACTTAAAGAATAAATTGTCTCCAACCCATTCCCATAAAACATTTTATGTTTGATTATGTTACTAAAACAGATAAAGAACTACCCAGTAGATACCTATACTATGGCTAAGTTGCTTTCATTAGGGTTTTAAAAAGTTATTCATTATACATAAATTATAAAAAAGATTATTTCCCATTCCCACTTTTGAATTAGAGAAAATTTAGCATACAGAAAGCTGACTAGCATACAGAAAATAGAACGGCAAAATAAATTTTTATGTAGTCTCCACCCAGATTTCAACAATTAACTCTATCTATCTTTGCTGTACTGTTTAAGAGTACATTTAGGCATCATAATAACTTATTCTAAATATTTCAACATATATCTTATAAAAAATAAAAAAAAATTTTCTATAAACATAATACCATTACCACACTTGGGAAAATTGACAATAATTCAATATATTCTAGTATATCTTCCTCCCTTTCTTCTTCTTTTCTTTTCTTTTCTCTTCTCTCTCTCTTTCTTTCTTCCCCTCCCTTCCTGTTCCCTCCCCTCGTCTTCCTTTCTCTGGTTCGTATTTAAACTTCCCTAATTTCTCCAAGTATGACTCTTATAGATGATTTTTTTTCAGAATTAAATTCCAATCAAGGTCCACACATTGACTTTGGTTATTAAATCTCCTTAGTCTAGACCTGTTTCCCACTTTTTAGTGACATTTACCTTTTGAAGAGTCCAGGCCAGAAGTAAGGAATATCCTTTATTTTGAATTTGTCTGATTGTTTCCACATGATCTCTAACTTGTTCCTCTAACTCATGAAAACTGGGTAAATTAGAAATTATGTCTAAATATTTTATTATATTCAAGCTACTATTTTTTCAAGACTATTTAATGGGGGTGTGATATTATAGGTGATGTTGCACTACATTGGAAGACACATAACATCCAGTTGCTTAATATTAGAGATGCTAAGCTTGACTAAAGTATTTGCTTGAGATGGTTGTTGCCAGGTCTCTTATTATATAAGTACAATTTTTCCTTTATCCTTAGGAACTAAGCTGTGTGGTTGTAAGGTGATACTTTAACATTATTGAAATCCTAAAATACTAACACATTTATTTGTTGACTTTCTTCTGTAAAGAAGAGTTTCTTTTCTTCCTTCCCTTCCCTCTCTACTTCCCTCTTTTCTTTCCCCCTCCCCTTTCTTCCTTCCTTTCTTCCTTCTTTACTTCTCTCCTTCCTTCTAAGATGCTGACAAATTAACTTATTTTTTTTGTGTTTCTTAGAATGTCTTGATTTTTACCCCACTTGTAAAGGATATTTTCAATGAGTTTTGCATTCTATTTGGTAGTTCTTTTCTTTAAGACTTTAAAGATGTTATTACATTACCTTCTGGCTTATATTCTTTCCATTGAGAAGTCAGGTACTAGTTTTATTGTTACTTCTTTGGATGTCAAGTGTCTTTTTTCTTTGACTGCTTTTAAGATTCTTTTTCATTGTTGTTCTTTGTTTTTAACTTGTTTTACTGTAGTGTGCATAGGTCTGGGTTTTCTTGTATTATCACAAGGCATGACATGAATTGTAGATGTCTCAACCAGGGATTAGCTGAGCTCTGACCATGTCACTTTTTGTTTTCACTCATCCAGTTCTACTAGTTAATTCATCTTGCTACTGATTTCTGCATTATCCCCATTCTCTAATTGAAAATAATAAAATCCCACAAAAAGATCTTAGATAAAAGTTGGAAATCATTACAAAGAGTGTCTGGTAATACAGGCTGCAGTTGGTCCTCAGGAAGAAACTGGATCCAGAAGCTTAAATGTTAGATAAGACTTTCTCATATCTTTCTTCTTTCCATGTGCCTAATGCTTTTTCTTCTCATTTCATAATTCCTTTTTATTTATCCTACTGCAAACTTGAAACTACCCAATGTACACAGCAGAAAACAATTGCTTATGGCTCCTAAGTTTATATCTCCTGCATTCAAGACACCAGCCAAACCATGTCTATACTGTTGTATGCCTAATTCCAACTGCTCTTGTGGAGTGAAGGGCCCAACCCAGGCCAATCCAGGCCAGCTAGGCAATGTCACATTGTAAGAATATGGCTTCTGAGCAGCCAATGCTTTAATCATATGTATTGAGGGGAGAATTTGGTCATGCAAGTCAGTAAGTGCTGGTTACATCTTCCAATTCTCTATGGAAGCTACTCTTTATATTGCTTTTTTTGTAGAAGATGAGCTTTCTAGGATATGAAAATCTCCCATATGTAGGCTAGCTAGAAGACATCTTAAATACTACCTACCTACCAACTTGGATAATTTTTGTGAGAAGTATGCTATGCTGTGAAATCCTGAAATCCAGAAAAATATTCCTTTGAAAAGCCAGCCTTAAGCCACATTTCCCCACATCCACATTATTGCCCTAGGCTGCATCTTTTTCTTTCAACATTTTTGTTTTTAAAACTATGCCCTGCTGTTCCCTAGCCTCATGATTCCTGGGTATACATTTGATGGGTCCTGTAACATTTTATGGTATTTTATGTAATGAAAAATAATCCTTTTATGTCATTTTACTTTTATCTGATGTTGCAGAAGTCAATCCACTGCTTCTTTTGTTATTTTGCTTTTGGTTATCAGAGTTACTGACAAAAAAAGCATATTACAGGAATGAATCCTCTTCATTAATAAAAAGGAGTGATTCCACATAATTTGATATCTCAAAACAATTTATCTGGCACCATTTGCATAAAAATGGTGTATGTACTTTAAAACCCAACAAGTGCTTGGTGTTCCTGAAGCTGAAAGTTTTTATTTACTTCATGATAGAAACACCAAATATACCTCATTTAAAAAATGTACTTCATTTCTTCTATCTTTTGTTTCTTTTATTTTCCTGTATACTGTTAATGTATATATTTTAGAAAGTCTGACACTTAAAGGAATACCTCTTTCTTCAGATTTAAGGGGATGTGCCATTTTGTTCCCAGATGTTTAAGAAGCCAACAATAGCAGCAAACAGCATTGAATACTTATTTCAGAGATTTTCTACTCCTGATTCCTAACACTGGGAAATTCCTTATGAAGCCATCGTTTGTTTGTTTGTTTGTTGGTAAGAGAAATGCCTACAGCTTTGAGACCAGGCTTTTGACAAACTTGTAAATTTATCACACTTCAAGAACAATGACATACAAAGATGTGATTGTTATAATTGGAAAGAGGGTCATCGCAGTTCAGCTCTGTGCAAGGAGAGTGACATAGTTAACATCTGAGGGAAGCCATGTTACTGAGCAGCCTGGTGATAATAACCCATTCCCTAAAGAGTCTGTTCTGGATTTTGATTTTCATTATAATGTGTGCTGGCGTGTCCTAATGAACTTGGTGAGGCATGTTCACAAGGCCCAATGTTGTTGGCTTCCTAACAGCTGCTCAGAGTTGCTGAGGGGCTGTGCTGATTTTGTTCTCCAGGCTCCCTGAATACCACTCATCAAGGCAGCATTCACCAAGCATTATAAATGGTGCACTGCTCATCCAGACAGGTGAGGAAACAAGATGGCTGCACTCAGTTGTTCCCCATGTGCTTCTTCTCTGATAGGTTTCCAATCTGTTGCAGCACAGGGCCTGTGTGGCAGTTGTGATCTCATTTCAAAGGAGAGTTACTGATGTTGTTGTGACAGTCCCCAGTCTGCGTGGGTTTTGTTTCAGTGTAACTGTTCCTGAACAGCTGGTGCTGTTGCACAGCAGCCAGTGGGTCTCTCTTGCTCACCATCTATAGGCAACACTCTAGAGTCAGAAGTTTGATGGAAAAGGAAAGGGGTTGTTTGTTTAAATGCCATACAGTTTTGTAATAATGGACAAATTTCTGCCTCAGAGCCCTGCTTCCTTTCAAATATCCAAAGAAAAATAATCCTGCCACCCTCTGCCAGAATAGACCAGTTCCAGAATGTACCTGGAATATCTTTTCCCACTTAAAAGTACCAGCCTTTGAGGAATGCAGGTGGCTATAGCATGCTCATCCAGGCTGCTTGGCAGGTTCCAGGTCACAGTTTGGCTCATGAGTCTGTGTGCACATAGCCGGGCAGGACTGAGCTGCATCAGCCAGGGCTCTCACCACTTTCAGTGTGGAGTGGTGCCGGGAATGCTGCTAGACCCTGTGGTCTCTGTGGCCTGCTGGTCTCAGGAACTCAGCCCCCCAGCAGCTGAGCCAGGGGAGGGGAAAGACCGTTTTCCCCTTCATGTTCTGTTTTAAAGACTTGACTTAGAAATCCATTCATGAGAGAGCGTCTGGCATTTTAACCAATGCATACCAATATCTGCCATGTCTGTCAGCTCCTCAGTATCTTTGACCTTTTTCTGGCTGCCATTTTGTGGAAAGGGGCAGAGACTCTATTCACATATGGGGTTGCAGCATCTGTTTGCCTGGGCAGGGCATCATCTCGTCACAGGTGTGTTTTGTAACCTTCTCAGCCCACCCATGCTCTATATAAGCTCCCTCTGTCTGGGAAACCAGCTTGCCAGTGTTTACCCTCCCCTGCAGTAAGGAGGCCTATTTCACCTACTTCAGCTTCAAACCATGGTCTCAGGGTTTCCTTCCCACCCTTTCCCTTCTTGTGGGGGCGCAGCTTCTAGTGCCTGATCAGGGTTTCCCTGGATTGTGGTCTCTCTTGCTCCCCAGTGATTTGGCCACACTTTCCCTATTACATAACCATTTATAAAGAGTAGTTTTTTCTGCCCTGGCTGGTGTGGCTCAGTGGATTGAGTGCGGGCCTGTGAATCAGAGGGTTACTGGTTTGATTTCCAGTCAGGGCACATGCCTGGGTTGCAGGCCAGGTCCCCATTATGGGACGCGTGTAAGGCAACCACACATTGCTCTTTCCCTCTCCCTTCCATTCTATACAAAAAAAAAATTAGTTCTTTCTTATTTATTAAGCACCTTGTAACATGGATCAAGGATCAAAAGACAGAGAATCTGTTCCATGTCTTTCTCCCAACTTCTGGTGGTTGTCAGTAATCCATAGCATCCATCTGGTCTGTAGCTGCATCACTCCAACATCTGCCTCCATCATGAAGGGCCTTCTTCTGTGTGTGTGTCTCTGTCTCTCTGTGTGTCTGTCCTCTTATAGTATGATATCAATGATTAGATTTAGTGCCCATTCTGAGATAGTATGACCTCATCTTCACTTAAATCTTAATTATAGCTACAAAGATCCTATTTCCTAATAAGGTCATGTTCACACATTCCATGTCTTAGGACTTGAACATATCTTTTTGGTGGACACAATCCAATCCATTATGGTTGGTTTCTGCTTTACAACCCTGCTTAACTCACAACTTATTTCTTCCCAATTTTATCATTAAAACTCAAGTACTACTTTCTTGAGAATTCTTCAGTATCATTGATTATTTAATGGAGCTTTAAAAAATATTATCAGAAGTCAACAAAAGCTATCTTGGTTAATAAAAACCAATAGCACTACTTTGTTCTAATAGTGTACAAGGTAGCTAGGTGAAGAAATTAGGGGAAAACCACCTAAGACAATCTTTAATGGGTAATATTTGGTATTTCCATTGGACAATGTTCTCAACCACTTAATATATTGAATTTTAATTCAAGAAAGAAGTTTTTAATCCCCTCTAAGGGCAAACAACAGTATTAAGATCTGTTGGTGCAGAACCATATGTCACATTGTTTTTGAATTATTTAAAAGTAAACATATGATCTTATGACTCAGATTAACAGAACCATTCTCCAAATGAGTCCCTCTAAGAGAAAATTATCTTGGTGGGTGCTGTGTCCTTATAGTTAAGCCTCAGAAACATCTCTGTTCTAATCTTACTTTGGACACATCTAGTGTGGATCAGAGTTTTCATTACCATACATTTGTTTGCAGCTATCTTGATCTTTCTTTCCTCTTTTAGAATAACCTCCCCTTCGTGAGTTTGATAATTCCTCTCTTTTTTGTAGACATACAAGATTCTTAGCCCAGGAAGTCTTGATTACCCCTGGAAAAATGCCAGCCCAATAAAAAGCAGAGCTCCCTTCTTCCTCCTTATATATGCAGTTGACTTTTAGTGCCTTTGCTCAGTACATTTATATACTCTTTTTGTTAGCAGTGTGGCTAGTATCCTTAAACCTGACCAATCCAGAACTATACCTGTGGCAGTAAAATATGTGTGTATATCTTGGGAGGGGGAAGGTCTGGGGCAAAGAATTGAAATTCCTTACTTTAAAATCTACACTATTGACCACCTAGCATGTCATTCATGAATATGCCAAGGTTTAAATGATTACCTCATTTGTGGCCTATATACTGTTTCCAATTTTTCCCATGTGACCATTTCATTTTAGTCTCATATATTGTATCAGTAAGGATTCTTGGTTACAAATGAACAGAAAACTATCAGAGATAATTTAAGAAGAAAATTTACTGGGTGTGTGGTAGATTAAAGTATTGACCCCAGTGCTTTATGGTTCTGTAGTACTAATATATGTTCATACCCTTACCATGCTTGTGGTAGGCAGAGTGCACATTCTGGCCCCTTCACTTTAGGGTGCCTACATGACTGACTTCAACCAGTGAGGTGTTAGCAGGCATGATATGAGCAGAAGCTTGAAATATGGTTGAGTGTTTGGACTTGATCTCTTACATTTTGGTAATCTGAGATTATACCCTAGGTAAATGCTGTTTTTTTTTTCAGTTCATATTCTAGACATGTGAAGTGGGACCCCTGCTCCAGGGAGCCACTGAATCATTTATTATCTCCCAGATTCTGTGGGCCAGGAGTGTGAGCATAGGTGACCTGGGTTCTCTGGTTCAGGATCTCTTGCAGGGCTGTAATCAAGGTGTTGGCCAGGGCTACAGCTGTCTCAAAGCTCAAATGGGAAAGAATTTACTTCCAGACTCATTTGTATGGTTGCTTGTAAGTCTCAGTTCCTTAAAGACTATTAGATTAAGAATCTCAGTTTTTAACTGGCGACTTGGTGGGAGGCCTTCCTCAGTTCCTTGCTACATGGGCCAGGCCTATTTGTAGAATAGATTACGACATGGCAGCTTGCTTTGTGAGAGTGGGGAAGTTAGAAGAGGAGAACAAGGAGAGTGTGAGAAATATGGAAGTCACAGTCTTAATTTAGAATGTGATATCCCATTGCTTTTGCTATTTCTGCTCATTAAAAGCAAGTCACTAGATTTAGCCCATACACGAGGGGAAGGGATTGCATGGGGGAATTACTATGAGGAGGCAGAGGTCACTGGGAGCCATTTTAGATGCTTTCTACCACATATGGTTTGCAGAATTGATTAGGAACCTGGAAACTGATTTGGACATGGACCAGAACCACAAGAGTTGAAAAGAAGGGTACTTAATTACTACAACTGACCTGTGGCCATGTTTTTCTTTTTCCTTTTTAAAAATCAGAATCCATGAAAGATTCTTTGCTGTTAAGTAGCAGTGTGATTATGTTGGGTCAGGACTTGCTGCAAAGCCTTCTCCTGTTCTGGACCCATTCAAAACTGTTTTCTTTCTATGGAGCTCACTTTCTTCTGCTCTTCACATGATTTTCATGGCAGCCATGAGAACAAGACAGTCTTCTACAGGTAGTGTGACCAAAAGATCTCACTGCCATGCTTTGAAATGTGTTAGCTGTTTTCCTTTGAGACCATGGCTCCCAGGGCTGTACCCTACCAGCAATTCAGTGTAGTAGGGAGTACTTGGGCAGCCCCATTCCTAGGAGGAAGAGGATTTCTTCATTTGCTGCCCTTGGATCCAAGAATCTGTGGCAGCTTTCCTGAACGTTTCCTAGATTGCACAGCAGTAGCCTAGGATTCTTCTAATCCACCTTCTCTCTCTCTTCCTTACCTGGGGTCAGATTTGCATTATGGTCTCATGACAGTCTCACCCTTCCCCTTTGCTCTGTCCTTACAACACAGGCATTTCCCCCCCAATAAAATCCTTGTACCTTTTAATCTTGTCAAGGCTACTGTTTCTCAGAGGACCTGTACTAACATAGCTACTTTATCTTTCTAACTCTCTGGTCAAATGTCTATTCCTATAGGGTCTTCGCTGACTTCACTACTATAGCTCTCTTTTATGGTTACCTATTTCCTCTCCTGAAATATAACTGTCCTTTGGACAGGGACACGATCGTCCCTAACACTTAGCAGCTTTCCTGGCAGATCATGTGTTTCACAAACAATGTCAAATGAATGAATGGATTCTGATAGATTTTCTTACAAGGACCTGAGAGTTTCAAGGAAGAAAGGTACTATCGGTAATCTGGGAAGCTGACATATTTTGGAGGACAGCTAGACTCAACCAGATACTATTGGGTAGTTGAAGGCAATGTATGGGTCCTGGTCTGTTGGTATAACCAGGTAAGAGATATCTATGTTGACTGTATGCCACCAGTTTTCTGGGACAGCTCCACTTCTGTCCTGTCAACTGTCTAAGTGTACTCACCCTTGTCAGGATATTTGTTCTAAACAAATGATGGACAAAGTGATGTAGAAAGGACATCAGGAGAGAAAGACAAATACCATATGATCTCTCTTATATGTGAAATCTATTGGGTGGGCCAAAAAGTTCATTTGTTTTTTCTGTAAGGTGGCTCTAGTAGTGTTTAGTTGTATTTAACTTCATTTGAAACAATTTTGTTAGAATATATTGTGACAGCTGTCATATCAGCTTGCATGTAAAAAAATCTTATCAGAATTGGTGAATTTTTGTGTAGCCATTTTAATATTGATGATAGAAAAAACTAAGCAATGCTTTTGGCATATTATGTTTCATTATTTCAAGAAAGATAAAATATAACTGAAATAAAAAAAGATTTGTAGAGTGTGTGGAGAAGGTGCTATGACTAATCAAACACATAAAAAGTGGTTTGCAAAGTTTCATGTTGGAGATTCCTCGCTGTACTATGCTCCATGGTTGGGTAAATGAGTTGAAGTTGATAGCGATCAAATTGAGACATTACTTAAGAGCAATCAACATTATACCCCATGGGAGATAGCCAACATATTAAAAATATCCACACCAATAACCAATAAAGTTGTTGGTGAAAATGAAAAACGTGTCTTTTATTTTGTGGGAAAAAACAAATGGACTTTTTGGCCAATCCATTGCAAACAAACAAGAAAAAAAGAAAGAAAGAAAGAAAGAAAAAGAAAGAAAGGAAGAAAGAAAGAAAGAAAGAAAGAAAGAAAGAAAGAAAGAAAGAAAGAAAGATTGTTCATAGATATAGAGAACAGACTGATTGTTGTCAGAGGTGAGGTAGAGGTAGGGAGGGGAAAAATGGGTGACATTTTTTTTTTTTAGTTTAAATAGATTGAATTAAAAATGATTATATGGACCCATAATTACCAACAAAAGTATTCTCCAATGAATTATTAGGAGAAATATGATAAAGTATGTAGAAGAGTAGGATACTGTTTTTTGTTCTATTTTTCTGAAGTTTTTGAAGTCTTATAATACATATGTACTATTTCATATACCCCAAATTTAATTTTTCTTACTACTTGCATGCACTGGGATCTATATAGGATTTAGAATTTCTGTTTTTGAAACCCTAGCCTTCTTAAGGAGTGATTAGGAAAATTTTAATTTCTTTTTGCCAAATGGTTATTTTAAGTAACAAATATTTTACACTAAAGAACAGTTATTTGATTATTATGAAACACCCAAAATAAATAATGCAGAAGAGGTAATACAGAAAAATTTAGATTCATAACTTTCGATGAAATTTAAAAGTGGTACTATTCTCTTCTAAAAAAGAAAAAGAATGAAGGAAAGAAAGTATCAGTAGAGTCAAAGGTAAGCTTTGTTTTAATTTTGTTTTAACTTATCTTGGTGCTTCAGTCTTCCCCACTTCTTTTCCCTCCCTGGTGATGTGGTGGGGGTGGAGGGAAGTCTGGGAGCTTCATGTGCTCCATTGGCAGAGGAATCCAGAATCAGGTGTAGGGAGCAACCTGTTGCTCTGTCTTCTTCAGTGACTATTTTGGCGATAGTAGTGTGCACCACATTTAAAAATTCTCTAGCCTAATTTTAACCAAAGGACTATTTCTGCCTTTTAAAAATGCTCCTTCTCATCTAAAGTGGTGAAGTTCAACATAACAAGAGAATTTGGCATTTTGGCCTAAAAAATGTGGGATTTAGAGGTGCAGGTGGTAACTAATTAATCCTGGAATTTAATTTTCATGTCTGGCCTTATTGGAAGTTATATGGCAATTGACTGCAAAATGAAAAACTCCGGAGTGCTCAGAAATTATCCCAGTCTTGATGAAAGTTGACCTAAACTTAATCAAAAGTTTTCCTCATGTCAGGATCTGAGACTACAAATCACCTCAATTTATGGCTCTCAGAGAGATGAATTTGTGTGCTGTGGATAACCAATAATGGCTCCCATTTTTGTGTTAGATTCTGCTGTTCTGACGTTATTCTCTTCAGGCAGATTCATGAAGGCAATAAGCCTGTTAGCTACCGATTATTTGAGCCAAAAATTACCACTTCAGTGTGTGTGCGTGCGCATGTGGGTACAAATGCACATAGAAATCAGAACATTTGCTCTTACCTGATATGTCTATTTAACCCAAGCCTATATAGTTTAATAAAAATACAACAAAGGCCCACATATATAAATTAAGACCAAGGTATACAAAGAAGAGAAAGGACTGGAACCAGAGGGAGAAATGTACTATTAGCTGAGTAATGCCAAGAAAGAAACTAATCCTTCACAAGGGGCCCAGATTAGAGTGGTAAAAGTTGAGGAGAAGGCAGCATTAGCCTGTCTTGACTGTAAGGGTAGAGAAAGAAAGAAAGGAAACCTGCCAGGTATTTGTGAAGTAAAAGTTCCCCTTTCTTTTAAAAGCACAATAGCTTGTGTAATTTTGTCACATGCATCTGTTGCTCTCACCCCTTTGTGCTGAAGTGCTCACCAGAGCATTCGCGGGAGTAATTCTTCCTCCCACCCCTGACACCTGCCACGGAAAATGCTGCATTATTCATCGGCAAGCTAATGACAGGTGATGAGATCTTTTCATGCTACATCCCTCTCAGTGGGTGTTTATCACTCTGTTCACCAGCAGCCCTGCTGTTACCGAGGGGCCAGAAGAACCCTACACAGTCGCTTGAAAGGTAATGGGAAACGTGCTCAGCTTTCCGGGCTCACAAGTGCAGATGAAGGTTATCACCAGGGCAGCTGCGAAGCCCAGGGCAGCAGGAAGGTGGTCACTCTAAGTGAACAGCTTAATTTTGGAAATCCATACAAATCATGTCAGAGCCATGATAATCCATCTTCTTTAGCCTCCAGCCTTTCAGCAGTCATTGCACTGTAATAATTTCCCCGATTCACTTGTGATCTCTATAAATAACTGGAGTGAGGGAGGGAAGGAGAGGAGGAAAGAGATGAGTTTGGCTTAGTGTCTGATGAGCATGCCAGTGAGGAATTTATCTCCGCCTAGCAAGCAAAATGCCATCTTCTCTCAGGGTGGGCAGGCACATGGCCACAAACCAGCAAGCAGGAGGACAGTCCTGTGACCCCTGCTCAATGCTCTGGTGTCGTTTGAAACCAGTGATTTATCTGAAAGCTTGTGACAAGAAAAAAATTATGGAGCAGTACCATGTCAGCATGTGGGAGGAATAGGAGAAAGGGGACTATTTCATCTTCAGGTACTTAATTCCTTATGTGAGAGCACATTATTAGAGATTTATTCACCTTACCATATTTGCCATAATTATCACCAAGTGATTCCAGCTTTTTTATTCATTTTTTTTCTGGTTAAGTATTTTTGTAGAGGACTTTCAGTGTATAGTTCTAGGTTACAAGGATGTTAAGTAAAATAATCTAGGTCTGAAAAGGCCACTATGGCCAAGGAATTTTTGTATTCTCAGCTCACTTGTGGGAGGCAATGGAATTTTTGTATTCTCAGCTCACTTGTGGCTGATTTCACTTTCCCTGGGATGGTGCTGTTTCAGGGCATCCCATTAACATCATAGCAGTGGGTACGGTGGGTGTCAGAGAGCATGGGCTTAGGGCGGGGAGGACTTGGGTTTAAATCACAGATCAACCATTTTGTTGCTGTGGGAATTTATTTAAATGTTGAGCCTTGTTTTTATTACTTGTATGACGGGTATAATATCAAGTGTTGGGTTACTTTGAAAACTAAAGAACAACCCCTTAATAACATCCTAGCAATTGCTAACCCTTTTTATGCTCTCTAACTAAAGGTGACTTTATCTTTCCTTTTACATGGCTAAAGTGAATCTCTTTAGATAAGTCGACAAATCTTTTCCCATGAAGTAGACAGTTTCAAATACTCTCATATATGTTTCAAACTGGTTCTTAGTCAATGGGTTAATGGTTAAACACACTGATAGATATCCATACTATGGAATATTATTCAGCAACAAGAAGGAACAAACTATTGATACAACAAAGTGGAAGCATCATCAAGGGAATTATGCTGAGTGAAAAAAGCCAATCCTCAAAAGGTTACATACTGCTTGATTCTGTTGATATAACATTTATGACCTGCTGGGATGATAGAAATGGAAAACAGATCAGTGATTGCCAGGGCTTAGGTGTGGGGGAGGCAGAGGCAGGTAGGTGAGTGTAGTTATAAAAGGGCAGCGAGAGGGATCCTTGTAATGAAATTGCTCTGTATGTTGACTGGGGTGGTGAATCCATGAAACTATACCTGTTATAAAGTTGCACAGAAGTAAGCACACACACACACACACACTGAGGCACACACATGAGTGTAAGTGAAAATGAATAAGGTTCATGCATTGTGTCAATGTTGACAGTTTTGTTATATCACTGTACTATAGTTATACAATAGTTACTGTTGGGGGAAACTGGATAAAGGATGTATGCAAGATGTCTCTATTACTTTCTACAACTGCATGTGAGTCAGCAATTATTTTGAAAGTTAAAAAAAAATTTAAATGGCCCTTTGTGTTGTTTTTGCCATTGTAGCCATATCCAGATATAAAGATAATGATCACTCAATTAGTAATATGAACACAATCCTTTAGGGGGTCATATTCCTTTGCTTTGGTAATTTCTAGAAATATCCCCTGGGGAAATAATCAGAGATAATACACATAACTGTGTCCAAGGACTTCCACTGCATCATTGTTCAGAGTCATGACATGCTAAAAGCAACTTAAATTTCTAATTTAGGAATGCTTGTTGCATATTCATAGGATGGGATTAAAAACCGACATTAAAATAATGTTTTAATGCACTAACAATTGACTAAATGCCACAGATGAGGGACATTTTTTATTTATACCATCTCCCCTTATATTCTCCCTCTTCTAATTTTTGGTGCTTAATTTTTGTTATATTTTCCAATTTGCATTTTGTTTTATTAATTGTAATTTACATTCTTTTATTGGTTATCATTATAACCTCAATTTGTTTTAGTATTTAAACTACCAGGTTTAGATGATAAATAACTCTTGAATCCCTCACTTTTAAGGATCAAAATATTTCAGTCCTGCTATTCTCTACCCCGTATCTCTAATTCTGTCAGCTAAGCTGTTACTTTTTTACCATCAAGGTTTATAGTGTATATCTATAATTAAGTATTCTATTCTTTGTTTCTAGGTTAATTCTGAACATTGAAAACCACTAAGTAGGATATCCAATATTACAATTATGTGCATATTTTACACTTTGGAACCAGTTAGCATAATTTGATTCATAGAGAATGAGATGATACCCTATGTTACTAAAACAGAGTTGATTGAAGAAGAAAATTTCTCACAAGGTCAAATAAATTTTCATCTTTTCTATCAATTGCTCAAAGTCTGGCCTTGTATTTTTTATTACAGCATCTCTCATGATCTTCTTGAGAACCATCAACTTTACCTATAATTTCTAGTTTCCTTTATATTCTCATGCTTTCTTTATTGTATTATCAAGCTTATCCAATTTCTTAATCACATTATTTATTGAATGCCAAGTTTTAAACAGACTGCTTTCCAGGCCTGCTTCACAGCAGTTACCATGAGCTTTGTTTTAATTGTCCAGGGTTAGCTTCTTTTTCTCTTGTATTCCTTTTCATTTGGCCACAGCTTCATTCCACCATATCTCCCCCTCCTCCAAAGTGGTGGATGGAAGATTTGCTTTTTAAGTTCTTGCAGGAATAACTGGTTAGTTGAAAGGTCTCAGTTTAGTGGGTAAATATATACAAGGGAATTACTTTTTGCTCATTAATGGTTTGCCAGTGTTTCCTTTTCCATCCCTGGATGGAATCCTGAAGAGCTTCTATAACTTTGTAGTGACTTATGGTTAAAACTGTACTCCATGCTCAGGTGTTACGTCCTTTCTCCTCCCCTTTCTCCAAGAAGCTTCAGTTTTGTTGTTCTCACTTGCTTCTTTTCCGACCCAGCACTTGGGTGGGGCTGGGACTTGGGGCATTCTGTTCTGCGGCTGAGATATACCTCCTTATCTTCCAAACCCCCAATTTCCACCAACTTCTGTGTTGCTGTTTCGGAGAAATTACTGATGCTGAATGCTACAGCGGAAGCTCTTGCTGCTGATAGGAAGGGAATATCAGCACATTAGTTACTTCAAAGATGGTCATTTGGCAGCAGAGCAACTACCGTCCCGTCATTTCCTGGTGGATCTGGATCCTGAGACTCTAAACCAGACAATAGATTATGGGGAAGAAATAAAACCTCCTCCAGCTACTGCCTCCTGTCTACTTTTGGTCTAGGCCATCCTAGACCAAATATCTACTATTTCGGTCTAGGTCATCCAGTGGAGATTTTCAAATTATTGCTACGACTAGTGGAAATTTCTTCTAAGATTCTGGCAGTAGTCTGAGGCTCTGTTTTAACTTTGATGTGATTATAAGATCATTATATTTTTCAACTTAAAAATATTCTTGTGGTAAGTTGAGAGAGAGAACTTTAAGGGTTGCTAACCAGGTTTCATTATATAATCAGAATACACACATTTGTGTATGGATATGTATAAACAGAATGTCTCAGGTAACTGTATTTTGGACAAGCCTATTGCCTGGCTAATTTGAAATATACTATTTTAATTCTTTGTCCATTGCCTTCACTCTAGATATAAAAGGACAATGATCCCAACATTTTATAACTTGTACTTTGAGAAACCTTGTTTTTTTGAGCAGTTAAGTATTGGCTAATCCATATTTCTTTATTAAATTTCTCACTATAACATGCTGGCATGTTTGGTTATCATGAAAAATAGCTGTATTTCACAAATTAAAAAGGAAGATGGCAAGAAATTTTGAAAATACTAGGTAAAGGGGAGTATGAATATGTGATTTCTACATTGAATTTATTTTTTAATATTTCATTTCTTATTGTATTTTTCCATTACTGGATATCTTCCCAAACCCTCTTCTACCTTCACCCACCCCCTCCATGAATATGTGATTTTAAAAATAGGAAAGCATTTAATGTTTTTACTATACAGAAATATCCTATCTTATCAAGTGGCCAGAGTTTTAAAAATCTCTACTCTCCTAAGACAGTCCCAAACTGGGAAGTAAACAGAGGAGCAGTCGCCAAAACTTTAGACCTGTTACTGCAACCATTGTTAGAGTATGGCCAAGGGCTGTTGCTTCAAAAGACAGGACCTGGGGAACAGTTTAGAAAACATTTCCAAACTTGTTAAATTTCTGGCTTTGAAGAAGATACTGAATAAGTAGCAGCAAAGGCAGCAGGGGGATGGGCTCAGGTAGCAGACAAGGTTTGGAATTCTCGATTCTGCCTCTTCCTCGCTGTCTGATCTTGGGTAAGCTGTGTCCCTTCCAGGCCCTAGTGTTCTCACATGCATGTTGAGCAGAGTAACATCCATCTCATATGGGCTGCCCTGGTGATTAAATGAGAAAGTATATATGAAGATTATTATTAATCTGTTGGCTATGTAAGGGTAATAATGAACACTTACTTTACACCAAATAGTGTATCAGGTCTATTAAGTAGTGTCCAAAAATAGTATCCTTCACAGAATGACCATGATGTAAATGTCCGTGCTTGGAATAACTTCAATGAAATTTCAAAATGCCCTATCAATGAGTTATGAAAAGAACTAGTTAACTGCTCTCTATATTATTGTCAAATGGAAATTCAATGCGAGGGACATGAATAAATCTTTACTATGTGTGTCATCAATTACACAGTGGGCTGCAACAATTTTAGGACCACCTGTGCATTTATACACTTGAGCAGGTGCTTACAAGTGATGCAGAACAGCAAATGTTATAGACTCTAGTCATTCATATACAGTTTTGGATGACAAAATATCCTTCTATTTCCTTTATGTCTAGGTAGCTACTCTCTTTTCTCCCCCCCAGCTTACTTTGCTGGAAGGTAATTATGGGACTCTAAGCTCCATAACCTCGTTCTATCAAACTTATATTTTAGCATTATAAAGTATACCATTTAAAGTATTAAAAATGCCCTACTATTTTCAAAATGACTATGACCACAAAAGAATCTTTACTTTCAGAGATGTAGAGAAAAGATTCATAAATGCTGGTAGAGTAATGACAAAACTTTGGTTGTATCAACCTTAACTACAGGGTGTCTAGCACATCAGTTTGTTGTTCCAATTATTTGTGCATTCACTGTTTGATTCTTGTATGTGCCTGGACCAGGGATAAAATCTACAAACTTGGTATATAAGGACATGTTCTGACAAACTGAGCTAGCTGGCCAGGGTGAGGGTGTATGATTCTAGAATCACTGAAACTGGGTTTAAATTCAGACTCTTCCCAAAATTGAATCAGAGGCACAGAAATAAGGAACAGACTGATAGCTGTAAGAGGGGAGGGGACAGGTAGGGACTGGTTGAAAGGAGAAGGGATTAGACAAAGAACATGTGTACATCAATCATGGTCATGCACAATGGTGTGGGGCTTGACTGGGAAGGGAGAAACTGAAGGTGGGGGGGCAAATGGGGAAAATTTGGGACAACTGTGACAGCATAAGCAATAAAAAACTTCTTTAAATGAATAAAAATAAGCATCAGGCACATTTAAAATAAAAAATAATGAAGCAACACATACCAAAATGTGTTCCGGTAAACATTGGTTCTAACACACACACACACACACACACACACACACACACACACACGATCACGCGATTCTGGCTCTTCTGCTTAACTAATTGTGTAGACAGAGTATCTAGGATTTGAGCCTTCATTTTCTCAAATGTAAAACGGGAATACTTGTTGGATTTACCGAATAAGATTTTATGAGGATTAAACAAGGCAATACATTTTAATACAAGCAAAGTGCTACACCTGTAATAATGGGTATTAAGTATGAGCTACAATTTTAAGTATCAGTGTAGTCACAAGAAAGCAAAACCCTCTGGTATATTACCACTGCAGAGGAAGTTGTTTCCTTTCACCACATAGGCAGAAAAAATGGCTCCTCCAAAATGTCCATGCCTTAATTCCTAGAACCTGTGAGTATATTACATTTCAAAAAAGAGAAATTTTGCAGTTGTAATTAAGGGTACAGATTTTAAGAGAGAGGAATTATCCTGGATTATTCCCATGGGCACAATCTAATTATATGAGTCTTTAAAAGCAGAGAACTTTAACCTTAGCCAGCGTGGCTCAACTGGTTGGGCACCGTCCCACAAACCGAAGGGTCATGGGTTCATTTCCCAGTCAGGGCACATGCCTGGTTTGTGGGTTTGTTCCCTGGATAGTGTGCATAGGGGAAGCTATGGATTGATGTTTCTCACATCGATGTTTTTCTTCCTCTCTTACTCCCTCTCTTCCCCTCTCTCTAGAATCAATAAAAGAAAAAACAAACAAACAAAAAGAAGCAGAGAATTTTTTTTTTTTTTTTGCTAAAGTTGGAGATTCAGCAGCAGAAGAAGCTACAGAGTTTTCAAGCTTGAGGATTGGACATGCCATTGATGGCTCTGAGTTTTGGGTCATATGCAAAGAATGTAAAGAGGCCTCTAGGAGATTAGGGTATCCCCAGATGATAGAACCTCAGTTTTATATCCACAAAAAGCAGAAATCTGAGAACAACCTGAATGAACTGGGAGGTGTATCCTTCCCAGAGCCTCCTGATAATAACCAAGCCAGCTAAAACCTTGGTTTCAGCCTTGTGGAAGCCTGGATCAGAGAAACTAGTTGAGCCAGCTCAAACTTCTGACCTCTGGAACTGTGAGATAATAAACGTGTGGTTTTTAGTCTCTGTGTTTGTGGTAACTTAATTCAGTGATAGAAAACTAACATAATACCCGAACCTCTTAGCATCTCCATCCGGATTCTATGAAAATTAGCTACAATTTCAAGAATGTTTCACACATGTAACATCATCCAGCATACAAGGATCTATGGAGAGACTTACAGAATATAGCTCGAAGAAGTTTATTAGCAGGGCATAGGCAAAATTAGATGAGCTGAATAGGGTAGGGTGAAGAGTTTTGGGTAATTCAATATATGGTAAGATTTGGGAAATTTAAACACTGAAAGGAACATTTACAACTATCTACTTTTATCCCCTTGTTTTAAGACAAAGAAACTTAACATTAAAAGTGATGAATGGACGCGCTCAGAGTCAAATATCTCACTATCTGTCCTAGGCTAAGACTGGTCTACAGAATTATTGTGATGTCCTCTTCTCACTCTTCACACTATTCACACCCAGTAGGTCCTAGTCACACACAGGGGCATAGAACAGCAGAGTGCTGAGGGAGGTGACCAGGAATATAGACAATGTATTTTTTATTCAACCAGGAATCATGAAGGCGGGCTTCTTTATAAACAGTGTTTTAGGTGTGAGTATGCATAAAGCTTCATTCACCCTCCAGACAGGGCTTATGCATATGGAATCCTAGCATGGTGATATTTCTCAAGCATTCTTCTTTATGTGCAAGCTACCATGGTCACGGATAGACAAAAGCCATTTAAACATCAGTAGGGGGATTAGGTTAGGTGACTGTCAAGATCATTTCCTGTCCTGGAATTGTTCAGAGCACTCAAGGTAATGATTTATGTCCACTTAGAAGGATGCCATGCAGACCTTGACCAGTGTTTGAAAACAATCTCTCAGCCAGCAGTGCAAGAGATGCCATGTTTATGGTATATCGTCCATGAAATCACCAGCAGACATGTCACTGCCTCATAGAACCTTCACCCAGGTTCCTATAGGCAAGGCGCTATTGCCTTAAGAATATGTATGACATCAATGGACAACCGAGAAACTATTTTTCTCTTTGCAATGCTGAAATCTGGCTTTCTTTTTGGGTACTATTAAAATCCTAATAGATGACTATATAACATAATGGTGAGTAGGAGGATTTTTTCCCTACTGCTCCAGAATTGGTGATAAGGGCTCAAGTTGAGGAGGGTCTTAGCACCCCTTATTTAAGTGGGCACATCAACAAGTGAGACTAGATTCTTCTCCAGGGCTTAATGAAAGACGCAAAATCTGCTCACCTCATTCAATAACCTCTCAACCTCAAGTCCATAAGAATAAGGCTAGTATATATTAGCTTGCTAGGGCCCCATAACAAAGTATCAGACTGGGTAGCTCACACAACAAATTTATTTTCTTACGGTTCTATAGGCTAAATGTCTGAGATTAAGGTGTTGGATGTCTTGCTTTCTTCTGAGGCCTCTCTCCTTAGCTTCCAGGCTACACATGAAGGAGTAAAGAGGTTAAAGGATGGGTCAGATATCCCTTTCCTGCCCAGGTGACATGTCGGCTAAGCAAGTGGAATCCTGCTCAGAGAAGGATTTCAAAGCAAGCATCACTGATGAGGCTGCTTGAGAATTTAATACACATTATCTTTGTTAATGGTTTTCAACCAGGCTGAATTGGCCCTCCAGGGGCCAATTAGCAGTTTTGGTGGTAACAACAGGGAGGAGGTTGCTAGGCACCGGTGAGTAGAGACCAGGGATGCTGCTAAACATTCCACTGGGCACCGGATAGCCCACACAGCAAAGAGTTACCCAGGTCAAAATGTCGCTAGTGTTGCTGTTGAGAACCCTGATGTATATGGAGTTTAGCACATTGGCATGAGTCCCACATTGCACATGCTGTCATATTTTCATGGGCCATTGCCATTACATGGAACCAAACTGCATCAGAGGGAGACCAGTGACGACTCCTCGTTGCTGACAGGTGGCCATGCACATAAGAATAACTTGCCTTCTTATTTCTCCTTCTCAGACTCAACCATATAGATCAAGATCAAGGGGAAGGAAGGGAAAGAGATGACCAGAAGTGCACCATATTTTTCCATTCTGCAGTTCACAGACATGTGGAAAAGAAAGAGTACAAGAGCAGATTATGCCTTCCTCTCCACATTAGGCTTGTATCACAGTGTGAGATACAAGAAGTGGTTAGCTTTGAATTGGAAATGAGATAGAAATACTGACTGGGCTGGATTTTTAGAAAGTGTCTAGAAAGCCATGAGATCTGCCTAGAAGATCCTTAAACGCTGAAGAAGAAAAACAATGCTTAATCTTGGAAATAGTGGTGAAAAAAAATATAATCTTTCCTTGGTTGTATACCAATGACTTGAAACTCCTTTCATAGGAGCAAATGGGTAACGTAAACAGGCTCCACCTGTCTTCAGGCTGGTACTCGTGCCAGTAAGGAGCTTTATCCATGATGTCATTGAAAGATGTATTCCACAGAGGCAGAGCCAAGGATTTGCTCAACTCAATATTCTAAGCTGTATGGACCCCAAGTGAGGTGATGATTTCTAAAAGTGTAATATCTCATTCATGTGGCCATGTGGAATAAAGGGAAGGATATTTATTTTGGAGTGAGAACATCGAGGTTCAAACCCAGCTTGGCTACTTACCAAGCTTAGGTGTGATCTTTGCTTAGTTATATAGCTTCTGTTTGAGTCCAGTGTCTCCATCTGCAAGGTGGATGAATGACTGTGTTAGATTATTATTCATAAGATTTGTTGGGTTTACTTGGGAGAGAGGATAACTCTTTCTGATTTAGCAAAGAGTTTTCATAATTGTAATGTAATGGTAGCTACTCTTCAATGTGATTTTATTTATATACATTTAAAAACTGAGCAAAACCAATCTATGGTGATAAATTTCAGCATGGTGTTTACCCTTGTCTAGGCAGGGTCATGAAGAGGTGGCTTTGAGAATGCTGGTGATAGATGGATAGATAGATAGATACAGATATTTTCGTATCTGGGTGATGATCCCAGTGGCTTTCAGTTTAAAAAAATCATTGAACTGTGCATTGGTTACTTGTGGACCTTTCTCCAAGTTTGGAATACTTCAATAAAATGCTTATTCATAAATGTTTCAACCACCTTCAAAACTATCTTTGCTTCAAGTGCAGTTCTTGCAACTATGGTAAAAATAAGCTACTTTTTATATTTTTAAAAGATGCTATATTCCTTTCTGAGTACTATTGAGTACTGTATAGGAATCTTAGACCTAATTTAACTTATGGCAAGAGTCCCATAACATGTTTTTTTCAGAAAAGTATCTGTTTAAGTGATTTAAATAGGAAAGATAGTGATTGTCATTAGTGTTGGGGTTGACAGATAAGTTTAGAGGAAACTGTAAAGTCTGAAATTATTTCTCCCCATTTCCTATCCCGTCTTGCTTCCTTTGGGCTCTTTATTTCCCCTAAGCGATGAAACTGTCACCCATGGGAGCCCAGTGCTCGGCCTGTCTGCCCTGGAGCTGTCGGTAGGGTGGCCATTTGAGGAGTGATGGCTCACTGAAGTTGAACACTTAATCTGTTACCTCATGTGGGAATAAGGAACATTATGGAATGAATCTCAAATGGTGGAGACTTGACTGCAGAAAGGAAGGGGAAGTCTTCGTGGAAAGAGGCTCCCCTTCAACCTCAGATGTCTTTTTTGGGGGACCACGGCACCCTCTGCTGGAAGCTGGTCAGAACTCTCAAAAGCGCTCATGCTGGAATGGTGCTCAGGTGGAATGATCAAGTGGGAGAGAAAATACGCCCTGGCTATCCAGAGGATCAGGAAGGGGAGAGACGTCAGGGCCCTGCCTTGTGAAGGAGCCACAGACGTTTTGTTGTGCACACGGACACAGTGTTTATGGAAAGGAATGTTGGTGACTGGGTAACTGCGCAGGAGGGAAGCACATTGAGCTATGTTTCAGATTCATTAGTCTTCACTGTGCATGCCTTTTATGTGCAAGGGTTTGGAGCTAAAGAATTATTAAGACATGGATTTTAGCTTCGGGATCTTCTCCTTTGGGGAAAACAGACATGTTGTACCAATGGACATGCTAGCTGGTTGATATAATAGGTGATACAGTGGAGACATAAACATGGTGTAAGTGGATGGTGAATAGCTTGAAAAAAATATAGTATGTTCTATATAACCCCAATTATGTAAAATGTTATATATATTCATGGGTCCATTTAAATAAAATATCAAAATATTTTAAAATATAAAAACCCTAATAATAATAATATATTGGCATTTTATAATTGTTAATTGTAGGATTAAGGACACATATTAAAATTTAATTTTCAATAATACAACTTCATTTGTGCTCACTGAAGATAAAAAATCAGCTAGTATGTAAATATATAAAGAAGAAAGTGAGAAACAACCAGTAATTCATTTTCTAAACGTACAAACATGAACTACTCGGCATATACCCTTTCAGACTTTTTCCAAAGCATATCCACATACATAAAAACACATACTTGACGTCATGCTGTACTTTTTTATTTAAGATCTTTTTTTGTTCATGTTAGTATATTGTATTTATATCACTGTTTTGAAGGGGATACACAAGGTATACTTGTACCAGCTTTATTGAAGTATAATTAACAAATAGAAATTGTGCATGTTTAGGGTAGACAACATGATTTTATATATGTATTGTTTACTTTTAATAAGCAGAGAAAGGTTTGAGATGAAAAGCATATTTTTTTCTGCTCATTCTTCCTCAACCTCAGTTCCAGTCTGCTAAGTCCCCTTTACACACTGCTATTTTTAGTTCCTCTTGTGATTAATTTCATAAATCTAAATATTAGGCTCATATGCTTACTCTTCTTCTATTTCTTCTCTTGCCCTTCTACTTCCCAGTTTCTGGCAACCCTTCTTTTAATTTCACAAAGTTATGGTGAAACATTTACTTTCCTTTATGAAACCATAATTATTATGAGCTTTGTCTTTAGCTTTTACTGAAGGCTGAAAACCAATAAATAGCATTTGTTTTTATGGCCATGTACATATTATTCACCACAATTTCAAATAAAGATGTTAGATTGCATTTCCTTCCTTTTACATCCAAAGATATAACATTTTTGTCATTGAGGAAGAGTGTTACTAGTTTTAAAATCAAATGGATTCACTTTTATTACAATTTTGCCACATTTTAGCAAACTATAAACAATGGTAGCTCTTCTGTTTTTTCTTTTTTAATTGACCTCTTTAAAATGAATGCATTGTCTTCTATTTATTGCATTCCATTGCCCAATGGTTGTCAAATTAATAGTGACTTTTTTAAACAATAATCTCAATTATTCAGCCTCATTTTTTTGCACAGATGACATTTTTTTTTCCCAGAGAAAAATCTTTTGGAGCCAATCAACTTCCAGCTGCAATCTGAGCTGGTCACTCATTTGATCTGCTTACAGCTCCCACAATTGTTTGCCCCAGAATGTGTCTTGTACTTTTGGGGTAGCTTCTCTCTTCTGGAATTCTATGTCTTCCCTCTTTTGGTTTCAACATTTTTTTTGTTTGTTTGTTTGAAGTACATACTTAGATGTCAGAATCACAAATGGTGCTTGGTATCAATATTCTGTGCCCATGAACATCCAAACATGCTTTCATATTATCTCTATGCCGAATTGTTATTTTGTATGACTATTGAATTTTAGTACCAGAATCTTGTAGATCTTTGAATATATCTTTGTCTTCTAATACTCAGGGTTGCTGATGATAATGCTATTGTCAACATGACCCTGTATTTACTTACTTGTTTTGTAGATGAACCGTAGTTTGGTCCATGCTGGGAGCTCTCCTGAGGGCAAGAGCAGTTGCCCTGGCTAGAGATAATAGTGTGTGAATCAAGCCCATAGGAGTGAAGTGACCGGTTGTGAGAGACACAATTTGGAAGCAGGCTCAATACGATT